>JAWQFJ010001346.1:43685-68685 GCA_034096865.1 Theodoxus fluviatilis
GTGGTCCCCTGCAAACTAGATAGAGGTACTGATTTATCCAGCTGTGTCCAGCAACAGGTGCTGTGATCGTGTCCTTTACTGAGGCCATGTCCAGCTTGATCTCTGCGTGCTGGCTGTCAGGTCTGCTGGCCTTGGCCTGGTCAGCTGCGGTCAGTCTGCCCCAGCTGGGCAAGCAAGGCAAGTCCTTCCTGCTGGTGGGTGGAGGCGACTGGGACAGTCACACTGACCAGCACCGACGCTTCGTAGAACTAGCCGTGAGTAATTCGGGGACGGAGGGTCGGGGTGAGTAGAAGAGTAGGGTGGGGTGGGGTGGGGTGGGGTGGGGTGGGGTGGGGTGGGGTGGGTTTGAAGGCTGAAGGAATGGGGGAAAAGATGGACCACTCGGAAGAGATGTTGTGAGCAATTAAAAAGGCTTGAATTCTCGAAAGAACGAGTGAAAAAATAATCTCAACAAGAGATAAAATGGAGTGCGTGTGTGTGTTTGTGTGTGTGTGTGTGTGTGTGTGTGTGTGTGTGTGTGTGTGTGTGCGCGTGCGTGCGTTATGTGTGCGAATGTGCATATATGCGTGTGTGTATGTATGTGTGTGTGTGTGTGTTCGTGCGTTATGTGTGCGAATGTGTGTGTGTGTGTGTGTGTGTGTGTGTTCGTTTGAGAGTGTGCGTACGTGCGTACGTGAGCGCAAAAAATAAGTTTTATTTAGAGGAAATGTTAAGATAACAAGTTGAAGTGATGCAGATTTCATTCTTTTCAAAATTGTGGTAATTATTGTTGAAAATATATTGGGTCCTGAAGCAGTAAAAAAGAAAATGGGCTTTTTCAAGAGGGTTGCATGGCGTTGCATGGAATGCGAGTGTAGGTATTACAGCGATGATATTATTTGCTGCTTGGAAATATGATCAAACCTTCATTCCTTCTCCCTCTTCGAATTTTCTGGATGAGATATAGTTTGCAGTGTTCTCTGGGCCCGTGCAAAGACGTTGTAATCCTAGTAATTTAATACCAATGGATGCTGTACTATTCAGCTTCGAGACAAGTAACATATGCTTAATCTACCGCTTGCAAACACACAGATGCCACTATGAGCTTACTTTTAATAGAATGAGAAAGATTACATTTTCAAAATTAATCGAAATGAGAAATCATTTCAAGATAAATATTTCCGCTAATCCATCAGTGAACGACCACAGAAAATATCTGACCTTTATCAAAAGAACGTCCATGTGACATCTCAACCTGATTCCTTTCCACTTTTCATGTTTGCCAGTTTCCTCCTTGTGCTTCAAAGGCTCTTGGGCCGCCATCTTTACGTCCAGAGATTGTTGCATTCGCTGCATGCACTATGATTATAAGCAAACTGCAAACCATCGCGCTCTGCTGTTACCTTTCCCATGACAAGGAAATGCCTTCGATAAAGAATAAAATCGGGCTGCACTAAAACGAAGTAGATCAAAATAAGAGTAATGTCTGCACAGTGCCACTGTTGCACATCGACGTATTTTCTCACTGTAATAAGTGTGTGCTTGTAATGTAGTCGCAGAGAGAATCTTTTGTTAAGGGGCCTGTCCACACTTTGTATTGATGATTTACTTCAGCAACCTACCCTTGCCCCGCCCCGCAATCTCCTCTTCACACGCCAACCCCCACCCCATCCCTTCTACTCACTACTTCTTCTTCGCATCTCTCACAAACTTGCACCTGATATCAATGCAGCAAATATGGAAAGTAAACTTCTACAGTGGCACCCAGAAGATTCGATGGCCGTGCTCGCTCCCTGCATCCAGGATTAGTACATAGGGCATAGAGAGCAGACCTCCTGGCCTACACTGAAGTCTGCGTCGTAAATCTGTCTGTGTCACAGTGTGTGAATGATACTTGGTGAACATCTACGATGCACTTACCCCTCTGTATGACTGCATTAGCTTTGGTTCAACGTCTACGACATGCCAAAGAAAAAGCAATAGTTACTTACAGGAACTACCCTTCCCTTCGCTCTTAACTACAATATACACTGAAGTCGTTTCTGGCAGACAGATTTGGACAGGGAGGCCGAGTCACGCGACGCACTGCAAGGCGACGTTGGTGTGCTTGTTAATTTTGGATATGATTTGGTTGTGATGCAGCTCCAAACCTACAGTGTGCAGGTTTGATGTCTGCAGGGAGGAACTGGAGTGGCCAAGATTGGGATCGTGGTGGCGCCAGCAGGAGACCCCGAGGATTCATACCAGTTCTACAGACAGTTCTTCCTCAACGCTGGAGCACTGCAGGCACGGACACAAACGTTCTTCATCTCTCTGTTTGGTCTTCACTATATGACACCTAGTATCACACTTTGGAGAGATTCATGTTTAGTGTTACTGAACTCTCCATCCGACATCCTTATGTTATTCATGCATTCCACGTCAACCCTTTCTACATGTATGTGTGCGCAGGATTTTTGTTTTCAAAAGACACTCTTTTATATTCATCCATCTAATATTTTTCAGAAAGTATTCTATCCAACATTTTATCAGACAAAACAAACAACACGAGGTAAAGTTTTTGGTCGTTTGAAACAGATACAAGTTTGTTACAAGATAGGTTAAACGTGCAACATTTCAGTTTAGTCAGACACAAGATGTGAAACATATACTTACAAGGGTAGGTGGGGATGGGAGTGGGTGGTTGGGTTTGGGGGCAGTAAAAGTCGACAGGAAGTCATATTTTATCTTGGACTATGTTTTTATCAGTTTATTTCCACACACAAAATTTCATGAACAAATAGTCATACCATGTTAAAACTTACGTAATCTCAGTTAAAGCACCTCCTGAGCCGACAGTCCAGTCATGCTGAGTAGTCACGTGGATAATTCGAGACTACGCGATCTTCATCATCCAACTCGTACTGTGCACAGGTGGTCAAGATCGACGTCACGGTCAACAACACACCTGCCAACAGCGACCCTCAGGTGGTCGCGCTCATCCACCAACAGACTGGCTTCTTCTTCACTGGGGGCGATCAGTCCAGAGTCATTCAGGCGTGAGTAGTCCCTGTAAGCGCCGATATTGTCCGCTCGTGATGAAGGAGTTGCATGTCATCAGTCTCTATTGAACGCTGATATTGTCCTCTCGTGATGAAGACGCATGTCATCAGTGTCATTATCTGTGCCATAACCAATGTCTTTACCCTAAATGCCACAGTTTGGCACGATTCGCAGTAATAATGTGTGGCAACTTATTGGCGCAGCCTACAACTTCCTCCAAGGTTTTGAAGGGATTAAAATATTGATAGTACGAATCACTTTATCTCAGCCGTGAAACCGTCCATTTGGTCCTTTTTCGTCAATATTTTTCTCAGTTTCCTACTCAGTCAATGTTTCTGAAAACATTCTCTCTCTCTCTCTCTCTCTCTCTCTCTCTCTCTCTCTTTGTCTCTCTCTCTCTTTGTCTCTCTCTCTATCTCTTTCTCTCTCTCTGTCTCTCCTCTGTCTGTCTGTCTCTCCTCTGTCTCTCCTCTCTCTCTCTCTCTCTCTCTCTCTCTCTCTCTCTCTCTCTCTCTCCCCTCCTCCCCTAGAAAGATTCACGATGATCTTCGAACATTTCTGTAAAAGTCCGTAATGACTGACACACAGGTATTTCCTGGCGGGTCACGTGGCATCCCCAGCCCTGGTGGCGTTGCGAGACAGGTGGGAGGCAGGGGCGGTGGTGGGGGGCAGCAGTGCTGGAACTGCATGCCAACCCTCTGCTGTCATGGTAACAGGTCAGTCCAAGTGACTGGCCCTCTCGAGGAAGGAGATGGATGGATAGATAGATGGATAGATTGATAGATGGATAGCTTGATAGATGGATAGCTTGATAGATGGATAGATTGATAGATTGATAAAATGATATATTGATAGATTGATAGATAGAAGATAGATTGATAGATAGATTGATATATTGAGAGAGAGAGAGAGAGAGAGAGAGAGATCTTTTGGGAAGGGCGTAAGAGGTGAAATGAACAGCAGGTGAGACACTCTGGATAAAACAGATATTAGGATACTTTTACAGAAGAAGTCATGTAATATTTCCAACGTTTATTAATTTTGATAAAACCTTTAGAATTTGTTTAGCATATCTGTATTTTCAAAAGGAAAAGCCCCGCTCCTTTCATAATTTGAGTTACATATTTTAACGTCTCCTCTGTTCTCTACTTGTCAGAATTGCATAAACCATATCAATCACACAAATCTAGAGCACCTCTTCTTTTCTTTTGATGGACCGCAATGGTATTCCAATAAGGCAATCAAAGGATCTCGCAGTGGCGTGAAGCGGAAGTCTTAGCAGAGATAACCCCGTAACCTCCATTTTGACCTCCACGTCACAGGCGGGGTCAGCTACAACGCACTGCAATATGGAGCCATGGAGAGTCCCAGCCACCGTGACGACCTGACCTACAATCCTCTTGGAGGGGCAGGCTTCTTTCATGGATACACCCTGGACAGCCACTTCGGGTATGGGTGTAAAGTTTAACATACGCGCGTACAGCCAGAGCAGCTCGATGCTCCTTCCATCAACTGGAACCCTTGTCTGCTGGGCTGTCGGCGTTCTGGCGACCCCAAGCAGCCAAAGAGGTTTCCGGGGGGCATCGAGACAGGGTCAGATCTTTACAATCAAAGCGTGCGTTCAAAGCATCATGGAAGATCTAGCCCAACCCTTTTTTGTGTGTATGTGTGTGTGTGTGTGTGTGTGTGTGTGTGTGTGTGTGTGTGTGTGTGTGTGTGTGTGTGATCATGCAGCTACATAAGGGCCAGCACGGACAAGTCAGACTGAAGTGACCTGTCAGAGCCCTTCCCCATTGTCAATGGCGTGAAGCAGGGCTGTGTCCTGGCACCGACCCTCTTTTCCATCTACTTCAGCATGGTGCTCAATCAGGCAATGGACGCCCTTGATGATGGGGACGCGGTGTATGTCAGATACAGGCCAGATGGCAACCTGTTTGACCTCAGGCGCCTGAGAGCCCGCACCAAGACTACAAACCAGGCGATCAGAGACCTCCTCTTCGCAGACGATGCCGCCTTCGTCGCATACTCTGAGAGAGCCTTGCAACAAGTCACATCCTGCTTCACAGAGGCTGCCCAGTTCTTCGGACAGGAAGTCAGCCTAAAGAAGACGGAGGTCCTCCACCAACCTGCCCCCCGAAAAGCGTCTCACCATCTTCACATCTACATTGGGGAGACCGAACTACGCTCTGTCAGCCAGTTCACATACCTGGGCTGCACCATCACGGCAGATGCCAAGATAGACAAGGAAGTGGACAGCAGACTAGCCAAGGCCAGCAGAGCCTTTGGCAGGTTGTATAAGAGAGTGCGGAGCAACAAACACCTCAGAAAGGACACAAAAATCAGCGTATACATAGCCGTTGTCCTTACCACACTCCTGTATGGCTCAGAATCCTGGGTCCTGTACCAACGACACCTGAGGCTCTTGGAACGCTTCCACCAACGCTGTATTCGTACGATCCTGGAGATACACTGGAGCGACTACATCACAAATGTGGAAGTTTTGGAACAGTTTCAACTCACCAGCATAGATACCATGCTTTTGAGATCTCAGCTGCGCTGGGCAGGCCATGTTTCCAGAATGGAAAACCACCTGCTCAAGTTAGCACTATTTGGTGAGCTTTCCACTGGTCGACGTGACAAAGGGGGCCCGAAAAAGAAACACAAAGACTCCCAAGAAAGCCCTCATCTTCTGCAACATCGATCACCGACAGTGGACATCCGTCGCTGCTGACAGAGATGCCTGGCGACACATCATCAATAAAGCCACGGCAGTGTTGGAGAGCTCCCGCAGGGACTCACTGAAGGAGAAGCGCCAGAGGAGAAAAAACCGAGAGGGCGTCATGCTAGACCCTGGCCGGATCTTCCCCTGCGGCCGCTGTGGTCGGGCTTGCCGGTCCCGCATCGGCCTCTACAGCCTCCAACGTGTCTGCGGTGGACGTGGACAGCAGCATCGACTCATCTTCGTTCGGGAAGCAACGCCATAGAGATAGAGAGAGATAGAAATAGATAGATATGTATGTGTACACGTGTGTGTGCGTATGTGTGTGTATGTGTGTATATGTGTGTGTGTTTGTGTGTGTGTGTGTGTGTGTGTGTGTGTGTGTGTGTGTGTGTGTGTGTGTGCATGCGTGCGTTTATGTTATTTTTTGAGTGTGCGTTTTAATGTTTTTAAAGGTGTACCTGTGTGTGTGTGTGTGTGTGTGTGTGTGTGTGTGTGTGTGTGTGTGTGTGTGTGTGTGTGTGTGTGTGTGTGTGTGTGTGTGTGTGTGTGTGTGTGTGTGTGTGTGTGTGTGTGTGTGTGTGAGCATGCGTGTTCACATGGGTGAAAGCGTGTTTTTGTATGTGCGTGTGCGTGCGTGCGCGCATGTGTGTGTGTGCACGTATATGTGTGTGTGTGTGCGTGCACGTGGGTGTGTGTGCATGCGTGCGTGAGTGTGTGTGTGTGTATATGTTTATGCATGTGTGTGTTAGCATGCATACATGCGCATGTGTGCATTGAAGATACTTTTGCTTAGTCAAGCGTCCATGTTCTAGTTGCTGCTAGAGAGCAGATATACTGTACGACGGTGTATACATGGCACTGCATTTACAGCCGTATATATATAACTGTTCACATTTACGAAATGTGCCTTTGAAATTTTTTTTATTCATTTTACTTCATATTCCCTTTATTGAGGACAAATTTCTATAAACTTTGTAGACATGAAACATTGAGGAAACGTCTGAACTAATTAGGTTTTGTTGCCATGCACACACTCTTGGATATTATAGAGAGGCTCAAAAACCACTGCCACCAAGTCCTTTTGCGCGAGTGTAACTTTTTCAAGTAGGAAAAAGTACTAACCAAATGACCGAAAATGTTGTAAGCCAAAACTTATGTAATGCCAGACTCGCTAAGCGACTTTTATGAAGGCAAGAGCTACAGCATGACAGTGGGCGGGAACTTGGCAGTGGAGTCCTACTTGCTATTTCTCCACACACATATTTCGCAGAAACCGAGGCAGAGAGGGTCGCATGGTACGGCTGCTGTACGACACCCGTCATCTTCCCCAAGGCACTAACTACGGGCTGGGATTGGACGAAGAGACTGCCATTGAGGTCACGTGGGCAGACACTCCTAACGCCACCGCCAAGGTGAGGGCGACCACTATTATCATACACGTATTTTTGTGTTCGAATTTCCACAAATGTGTTTTTCTGCATCTGCAGATTATCGAAACTACGCTTCCCGAGGAAAAAAGCAGTTGTGTTATCATTTCGAACATCTCTTGAGCGCCACGTTACACAGAACAACTGTGTACTATTTCTATATCATAATTATTGTAGAAAAAACATACCATTCATTTTATCAACCTGTTTCCATGACAACACTGGCCTCTGTCTTCTCAGGTGATGGGTCCAGGGGGTGTAACTCTCATCGACGTGTCACGCGCCCAGTCCGACCCATGGGAACAGTACTTCAACATTCGGGACGTCTACATTTCCTATCTCACGGACGGTGACAGCATCAACCTTGGTACTCGCCAGATTACCTTCTCACCAAGGAAGCAGCCCCTGGCCGGCAACGAACTGTACGACCGAGCCTTGACATCCAAGGATATCTTCAACGGGAAGAGCAGCACATCCACAAAGAAAACCGAGTTCACCCGAGTGGCGGCGAGCATCTTCGATGCCAGACTGGACAGGACGAGCTACGGAGACAGCTTCGAGAAGCGGCCCATCTTCAGAGTGACCATGTCCAGGACTGGCAGCAACGCCCTGGGTTTTGTTGAGAGGAAGTCGGACTTTCATTCTGACATCCTTTCCTTCAAGAACATGTACTTGGAGATCACTGGCAGCTAAAAACGATGATTGGGGACTGAGTGATTAAAGCGAGCAATTCACCTCCATGGAGATCGTGGATGGCTGAGCGTGGACCTAGCATAGAGACAAGTGTTCTCATGTTTCACGAGTCAAGTTATGGGTGGTTGAGTCAGTTTTACAGCATTAAACATGTTGATGTTCCGGAAAAGTACTTGGCTATTTTGTACAGGAAAAACCCCCATTTAGAACAGCCCACACTTATCTGACTGAAAGTAATAGATGAATGATTTCATTGCATTTGCCTTGTGCCACGGTATGTGTAATGTTAAATATCATTCAGCAAACTAAAGACTCGTTCAGGAGGCGCAGCGCTGCGAAGCGCTGCTCGTGCTTCACTCCTGAACAGCAATTTTGGGGCGTGCTTCACTCAGCGCTGTGCAGCACAGAAAAGCGCGCATCCGAGGTTATTCACACGATTTTCAAAATGGCGTCTTCGATCCCGCACTGGTCGTCGATGAGTAAAATAACCCTCAGAAACACCGTTTCGAGACTGGAACGGGCTTTATTTGCCCCAAGCGCTCTGTATGCGCGAGTAATGACAAGTAAGGATGACACAGTAGTGGACTTTATTCATGCAGAATACATTTAAACGTGCATAAACGATGTCTGTTGCAAAAAAAACACACACTTTCCTTAGCGACTAGCAACACAACATGCAGCGCAGAAGATTTACCTCTCTTTAAAAAGTGAAGCGCTTCACTAAATTTGTAGGCGTTAACGAGAAGCAAAGAGCGCTCATTTGCCAACATGAAGCGCTCATGCAGCGCTTCGTACTCCTGAACAAGCCTCAAATATCAACCGTCTGTTTCCATACACTGACCATTCATATTTGTCAACGGTTTACACAACATTCATGCCGAACCCCATTTTCACATGACTTGCATATTTTACTGTCCTTGACAAAGAAACAAAAACTATATGTTGCTTTCCTGTATTATTTATTCAGTTGATTATTTCTTTTGCATTGTGTTTTATCGTGTTATCATGTCATGTCATGTTATGTTATGTGCATTGAGGCCTGGTGTGTTGTTGTGGTGGTAATAGTGTGTGTGTGTGTGTGTGTGTGTGAGAGAGAGAGAGAGAGAGAGAGAGAGAGAGAGAGAGAGACAGAGAGAGAGATGACAGAGAGACAGAGAGAGACATAGAGAGACAGAGACACATAGACGGAGAGAGAGAGAGAGAGAGAGAGAGAGAGAGAGAGAGAGAGAGAGAGAGAGAGAGACAGAGAGAGAGAAAGAGAGGGTGGGGGCGGGAAGAGGGGGGAGTGAGGCGAGGGTGGAGTTGTTACAATGGAAGGTCATTGCGGAATGCCAACTGCACAAAGCAAAAAGCAAGAACATTCTACAGAGAGTGAAAACGAGGGCAGACACTTTCGAGTGATCATAACGAGGATCAGTATGCTTGTGTTTTCTTGCATGTCTCTCCGTCCTCGTCCCTTGGTTGTTGCATGGTCATTCAAAACAAAGATGACAAACTACCGCAACTGGGATTACAGCATATGAAGCTGGAGACTTCTGAGAGAGAAAGAGAATAGGTTTTCAGAACAGAGATCGAACCTATTTCATTTCGTATGGAGAATCTGCATATCCCAGATCACTAAGCCATGGGGCGTCTTAACATGTTTTCAGTTTGTATCACGTCTTTCCAGTGATATAATTTATACTTGGCCATATATATTCCTATGCTCTCGGTACATTTAAGGAGTTTGTCCGTCAGAGCTGTCATAAATTAAGTAAATTGCTGTAGTGTATATGGCGATTTACGATAATCAAAGTGCCGTGTCACTGGCATGTTCGCAGTAAGAGTTTCACTCATGTTCGGTGTGATATTAAGATTTATCGGCGGTATGTGAATGGATCTCATGTCAACAAAGTCTGTCAGTTAGCATATTATGAGCTAAGGAAAATTAGTACCATTCGTCATTATCTTTCTCAGCAGGCCACCAAAACGCTCATCACATCACTTGTTCTGTCTCGTCTCGACTATGGAAACTCTCTTCTCGCTGGCATCCCCGACACTCTGCTTAACAAACTCCAGAAAGTTCAGAATTGTGCTGCTAGGATAGTTTTTCGATGTCCCAAGCGTACCCATGTCTCATCACTCCTGCATACACTTCAATGGCTCCCCATCTCTCAGAGAATATATTATAAACTTGCTACTTTGTGCTTCAAAGCCATCGACAACACCGCACCACACGCTCTTACAGAAATTCTTGCAGTCTAAACGCCCTCCAGATCTCTACGCTCAGCTGCTGACTCTAGAATGCTTAAGATCCCCCGCCGTAATAAGAAAACTCAATGACAGCGTGCCTTCTCCTATATCGGACCTGTAATCTGGAATAGTCTCCCTCTCTCAGTCCGTCATTCTGACACTGTGCCCCAGTTCAAAGGTGCTCTAAAGACCCACCTCTTCCGATCCGCCTTTCCCGCTGAGCTGCTTTGCCTTACTTGACCTGGCCTGCAAGTGCTGTGTATATTGTATAGTTTGTTCTATTTGTTCTATTGGATCTTAGTTTTTGTTTTTTTGTTTATGTGTGTAGTGTGTGAGTTTTTGTAGGAATGTGGTGTTGAGTGGTTGTATGAGTGTTGATTCTTTGGATTGTAAACGCCATGAGCATGCCTGTCAAGGTAAGGTATATGCGTATGAATAAACTATTATTACTATTATTATACTAGATAGCTCAACTGGCTGCTTAAGCCGGTGCTTAATTAGAGGACACCAATGGCACGTACGTGTCCAGAGAGAAAACTCGGTCACATGACATGTTTCAGGCCCCGCGAGCGACATATGATGTGGCCTAGACTTGTGATTATCTGCCTTGGGGGACGCTTGTTCGAAGGAGTCTCGAACGTGGTTGTTGTGGTCATGTGAACGAGTTAATTACTCTCATTCAAAGAAGTCGAAAAAGTATTTGAGACACTAACTTTGGCTACGTTACATCTATTAAAAGCCTCGTGCGCGGCATTTTTATGTGTGGCCGAGACGTGAACATGTATTTTGAACCGTGTGCCTGGACACCACTATCCTGATTATCTGTCTTGGCGGACTCTCGTTCGAAGAGTCGCGAAAGTATTTGTTGTGATCAACATGACCGAGTTCAAAGCGCGCCAGTGTACCGAACCACTCAGTGACTGACATTTCGATTTGAATAATGTAGCGATTTAATAAAACCATTGTCGTATTCTACACGGAGCTTTGAAAAATTAATACAGCTGTTTGGTCACCTTTTTTGGTATGTAAGTGATTCTTAAGATGAATGTTTTGCATGCAAATTGGAGAAAAATAAATGGCGGGCATTTGTGTACATGTGTGACTGAGCATAGAGCATTTAAATCCCGCATGCGGGGCCTGAAATACATGTGATTTGACCAAACTGTGTGGCTGGACACGAGTTCGCGGCATCTGTGTCCTGTCATTAAACGTCGGCTTAAGGGACGTCGCTGGGAAAACTACTGGACCAGAGAGCCCGACAACAGGGGTTTTCAGGTGAAGAGTGAGAAGTCGAACTGCATGTGCTGTAACCTGAACTCAACACTTAGCTCTTCCGCTGTATGCGCGTGTGACCAGTCTAATTCTGTACAAGTTGGAACAGCCAGCTTCATAATTTGTATGCCTCTGTTTTACGATAAGCTCGTGACATTTTGCAGCAGCTGACAAACTACATGGGCTTATGCGCAGACATTAGTATAGATTTACGGTTCATAGTTGGACTACCCAGATCCTGGTCTCTTCCACTTTGTATGATTAAGTGCACTGAATGTAGACCATGCCAGAGAACTTTTTAACGAATGAAATTATTACATTGATGCTTGCGTAACTGATTTTCCGCAGTTTTAGTTATCCACGAGAACTCTTGTCGGAAATCATGGGCTCATTGAATCGAAGAAGCAAATTGATCGCCAATTTATGAAGACTAACAACACCCCCCCCCCCAAATTCCAAATACTGCATTCAAACGCAAGGTAAAGTTTATGCAGCAAGAAAGTGTTTTCTTCACGACACGCTAGAACCACAAAAGGCGCACGTATTAGTGTGTTGTTTTTATATTCTCTTCATTATCCTGAACAATTAAACTGGAATAATTTGTTAACACTGGCGTGAAAGTTTTCGCAAAATGTCATCTGCTAGTTCATGACGGGTACACGTTAGTCGTGCAATGTCACTTGATGGCTTGATATTTATGCATTAAAAACAAACCACAGTGTCGTATATCACTGATGGAAGTATGAGTATATTTCAGTTCAACAGTTACAATTTATTGGCCACTTACGAATGTAACGACATGTTAGATAACAGTCAAGTCTTCTGAACCATTCAGAAACAAGCTTTATCAGGGTGACAACAACCTTTTGGATCTGTCTTCAGCTGCCCGTGATCTCGAGATACATGTTCTGGAAGGAATGGAGGTCGGAGTGAAAGTCAGACTTGCGCTCCACGTAGCCCACGGCGTTGCTTCCGGTCTTGGACATGGTCACTCTAAAGGTGGGGCTCCTTTCGTGGCTGTCCCCGTGGCTTGTCCTGTCCAGACGAGCGTCGAAGATGCTGGCCGCCACTCGTGTGAACTCGCTTTTTTTCGTGGAGTTCCGGTCCTTTCCGTAGAAAATGTCCTTGGACGTCAGTGCGCGGTCGTAATGTTCGTGGCCTGCCAGGGGTTGCTTTCTCGATGAGAAAGTGATTTTTCGAGAACTGAGGTTGATGGCGTCACCGTCGGTGAGATATGAGACGTAGACGTCCCGGATGTTGAAGTACTTTTCCCATGGGTCGGACTGGGCACGTGACACGTCGATGAGAGTTACGCCCCCTGGTCCCATCACCTGCAAGAAACAATTACTTTTAGAATGTGATCATAGAATACTAGAAATAGCTCATAAGCAACAGCAACAAATCTCATTATGTTTTCAATGAGCATACCTACCAAGCACAATTTTAAAAAAATGTCATCAATGATGTTGAGAGTATAAATGTGAATATGCACTCACACTTGCACAAGTATATATATATATATATATATATATATATATATATATATATATATATATATATATATATATATATATGTGTGTGTGTGTGTGTGTGTGTGTGTGTGTGTGTGAAAATATTTCAAAATCCTGAGGAGTACACCTTTCTTTAGAAACTGACACTTTTGGATCAATACCCAGAACCATCCCCCAAAAAAGTCCGCAATACCGGGCGGATCGTCTAAAACACCGGAGTGGATTGTAACAAAAGGGGGCAGATTGTCCAGGAAGGCGGAGCAGACTGTCCAGGAAGGCGGAGCAGACTGTCCAAGTGATCCGGAGCGGATCGTCCGGACGGACGTGTACCAGGGTGGAACGTCCAAGATTCCTTGGAAATGATATAACCATGATGAATACAGAAAACCACACCACCACTTATAAGTAATGCACACAGTGAAAGTTACGATTCTTACGTCTTGCAGTTAATGTGACCATCAAGAACACGGCAAAACACGCCGTGACTGTTCAGTGGTGCACACAGTAGAAGTTGCAACCTCTACCTTGGCGGTGGCGTTAGGAGTGTCGGCCCACGTGACCTCAATGGCGGTCTCTTCGTCAAATCCCAGCCCGTAGTTGATGCCTTGAGAAAGATGGCGAGTGTCGTACAGCAGTCGTATCATGCGTCCCTCCCTGCCTCGGTTTCTGCGATACAAATGGTAAAGGCACATTGCCGCCGATGTAATAACTCCTAGCCTAATACAGAGCACAGAAAAACGATATATATTATGTTGAAGCCACCTGTGAAGCATTTAACTTACACTGACGCCTCCAGGGAAACATATGTGGTTGTTTGTCACTGAAAACTTAAATAGAAGTGCACAATACATAACTACTGAATGTTTCATTATCTCTTTTCCATTAACTCTCCTTTCAATGTGCAGATTTGTGTAATTCTGACTCTGGCTGTCTGCATGTGTCCTTTTGCTTGGCTACCGGTCTGGCTCTCTGACTGCATGGCTGCCCAATTGGTTGGTAGACATCTCTCTCTCTCTCTCTCTCTCTCTCTCTCTCTCTCTCTCTCTCTCTCTCTCTCTATCTCTCTCTCTCTCCTTCCCTCCCTCCCCCGTCCGTCCGTCCGTATGTCCGTCTGCCCGTCTGTCTGTCTGTCTGTCTGTCTGTCTGTCTGTCTGTCTGTCTGTCTGTCTGTCTGTCTGTCTGTCTGTCTGTCTGTCTGTCTGTCTGTCTGTCTGTCTGTCTGTCTGTCTGTCTGTCTGTCTGTCTGTCTGTCTGTCTGTCTGTCTCACGTTGACAGCATACGATAAACACGGACCCAGGGCCGGATCTAGGGGGGGTGCTGGGGGTGCTCGAGCACCCCCCCCCCAAAAAAAAAAAAAAAAAAAAACCTCCGTGGCAGCCGGGAGTTGGGGGAAGGAGGGAGGGGGGGGGGTGGTTGCTCAAATATGTTGATCTACTTCCCACCTCATCGGATATCGGCACACTTTGCTTGGTAGCAGAGACAGTATAGTTAGTAAAAAGCTTGGGAAGGAGGGGGGGGGGGGGGGGGGCTAAAAGATGCTGGGCCCAGATGCTGTACTACTCTCCACTTGGTATAAGCACACTCTACTTGGCAGCCAAGGTAGCTGGGGAGGGAGGGGGGGGGGGTGCTGCTATAATTAAGATGCCTTCCTTTTGCTACTCGCACAGACAAATCAAACCCGGGCAGAGACAGGAAGAATCTGTGACCAAACAAAAACTCTTGGAAATGACCGCACTGCCAGATTGCACAGATTTGCACCATTTTTCTCAAAATTTTCCGGGGGGGCATGCCCCCGGACCCCCCTAGAGGGGCGTGCCTGCTTCGCAGGCACGCACTCGTGGCTTCGCCACTTCGATGAGAAGACCCTAAAACAATTTTAAGCACCCCCCCTCAAAAAACTTTGATCCGGCCCTGTAAACACGGACCCATAGTGAGTGTCCAAAGTATAGCCATGGAAAAGGCCAGTGCCGCCAAATCTGTTGTAGGTCAGGTCGTCAGTGTGAGTGGAAGTCTCCTTAGCTCCGTACCGCAGAGCGTCATAGCTGACTCCACCTGACAGTCAGAAATGACAACATGTAAAACCTGTGAAAATAGCTCTCTCACACCGCTGCAGACAAGGACAGACTTCAGTGAGTTGATGTTGCAGGGGAAATATTTACCTAGATGTCAGTCTAGATCGGGGCAAGGAAGTCCAATGCGCCTGCATTTCCATTTTGGCCCCTTTGTTTGGTTTATCGGCACAAGGTGCTTCCCAAAGAGCGGCAGCAGATTTTCTTTGTTGATGGCATTGGTTAGATTAGCAGTAGAAGGCAGCATGTATCGATACAGATTATACCCCCATGACACAGTTTTCACAGAGTTATAGGAATAACTGCGTGAGCAGTCTTCTTTTTTTTGTTCACGCTTGGTAACTGAACCCAACTAGCATTGACCAGCAGTGAACCAAAGTAAAAGTACACTCCATAACAGTAAAGAGTTTGAAATCATAAGGCAATCAAATGACCAATTACTGCAATAAAAAGTCGTACACAAGCTGCTTTCTTTTTGCTTGCCATGTAATTCATAGCTAATTCAGCCTTAGATATTGACGTGTAATTTTCCTCTTCTTTTTTTCGCATTGCATTTTTTTCTCATTTTCATGTATCTTTGTAATTCAAAGTTTGACATAATACATCATGTGACTGTTGAATTATGACGGTGTGCCACAGTATCACTGCAGCTGTACAACATAGTGCTAGCATTCAATGCGCTATAGTGCACGAGGCCTCTTCCAGCGACCGTGCAGTAGACCACTCTGTCACGAGTGTCGAAACAGAAGTACATGTAATTCTAACATAGTCTTATCGTCAGCACAGACACTCCTTCCCGTCTCCATGGTGGGGAGGCCTGGTAGTTGAAAAAGGTTACGGACAACAATTTGGATTTATCATTCATTTAAATATAAAATGTTATTCAGTTTTAACCCCCCACCCCCACTCTCTCTCTCTGTGTCTCTCTCTCTCTCTCTCTCTCTCTCTCTCTCTCTCTCTCTCTCTCTCTGTGTCTCTCTCTCTCTCTGTCTCTCTCTCTCTCTCTCGGTGTCACTGTCTGACTTTCTGTCTCTCTCTGTCTATCTGTCTGTCTGTCTCTCTTTCTCTGTCTCTCTCTCTCTGTCTCTGTCTGTCTCTGTCTCTCTGTCTCTCTGTATCTGTCTATCTGGCTGTGTCTCTCTCTCTTTCTCTCTCTTTCTCTCTCTCTCTGCCTGTCTTTCTGTCTGTCTCTCTCTCTCTCTGTGTCTCTGGGTCTCTCTGTCTCTGTCTCTTTGTCTCTGTCTCTGTCTCCTCTCTCTCACCACCTCTCTCCTCTCTCTCACCCTCTCTCTCTCTCGCACTCCCCCACTTCCGGCGCGCTCACCGCAGTAGCAGGACGTGTTCACGTCGCTCTCCTGTATTTTCGCCGGTTGTAGAGAAAAGATAGTGAAGCATGCCAGTAACTGGTCTCCCAGCTGCATTGGAGGTGATGCTTTCCACTCTTCTGGACAGCGATACCATGTCCTCATTTAAAGTATTTGGCGAACGCAATACTACTGTCGTGGTTCTCAGATTCACGTCCCAAGCTGGCCAGCCATCTTCTTTCGAGCAATCGACAAACTGCTGGAGAAGAAAGCCCCCCGCCCAACTGCGCAGAGACCAGCAGAGACGCAACAAACACCGCAGCACCAACTTTGCTGGTGAGCAAGCTCCATCGAGTTTTGGTCCCTCCACTGCTTGTCCTGAATCCAGTCAACAAGAAACTCCATCAGTTTCGTCGTCCACCTTGCCCGCTGCGCTGTACTCGCCAAACCCCAGCAACGCACGAGAAAAGCATGCTGAGAAGTGTGCAAGCACTGAAAGTGGGTCAACGGACGACACATCAGCTTCCCACCAAGAAAGCACAGCCTCGTCGGCGGACAGCGAACAGGCAGCGCTAGAGAAGTCGGAGCGCTCCGATACAATACGGCAGATCGTGGATAAAGTGATGCAGCCCTTCAGAGACAAGTTGCAACGTGAGGCAGAGGCAAAGGCGGTTGAGTGTGCTGCCTCCGTGGCAAGTGACACGCGTGTCGATCGTGCATTCATCGAGACTTCGTCACAGCCGCCGACCCCTTCGACTGCGGGTGTTTCGTCCAGAGCACAGCGCAGCTGTCTCGGTGCGGCTACTCCACCACCCGAGCAGGAGGAAGGTACGACCTGTGCCCATCCACCCCGGCGTCGGCAACAGCCCTGGCGCTCCAAGAGGAGGTAATTGGCGAGATGGACAGTCATGAACTTATTCGATTTCCGCGATTCGCTCAACAAGACTTATTGTCGAAGTCTTGACCCCCCCCCCCCCCCCGACCCCCCCCCCCATCCCCCCCGACTGTTGTGTTTTTCGTTTGAGTAATTTACAACATATTGTAATAGGCCGGTGGCCTGAACAATAAACTTTTCGTTCGTTCGTTCTCTCTCGCACTCTCTCTCTCTCTCTCTCTCTCTCTCTCTCTCTGTATGTCTCTGTCTATCTGTGTATGTATTTTTTCCTGTCTCTCTCTGTGTCTGTCTCTCTTAGTTTCTCTCTCTCTTCTCTCTCTCTCTCTCTCTCTCTCTCTCTCTCTCTCTCTCTCTCTCTCTCTCTCTCTCTCTCTCTCTCTCTCTCTCCCTCCCTCCGTCCTTCTCCTCTCTCTCTCTCTCTCTCTCTCTAGCTCTTTCGTTCTGTGTGTGTGTGTCTCTGTGTCTCCTCTCTTTCTCTTTCTCTCTCTCACTCTCTCTCTCTCACTCTCTCTCTCTCTTTCTCTCTCTCTCACTCTCTCTCTCTTTCTTTCTCTCTCTCTCTCTCTCTGGGACAGGTCAGTACGGCTGACCTGTGATCATGACAGGAGCGGGTTGGCATGCCGTTCCAGCGCTGCTGCCCCCCACTACTGCCCCTGCTTCCCACATCTCCCGTAACGCCACCAAGGCAGGGGAGGCCACGTGACCCGCCAGAAAGTACCTGCCAGAAAATCCCCATAGTTTACTTATTGCACCGAGAAAGAACATTTTTCAGGGAAAATGTATTGTTACTGGCAATGCGAATATAAACTTGCTCCGGAATGCAGCAGACGTACTCTGACAGTTTCGAAACCAGTATCAAAACCGCACAAATGAAATCTACTGCAATAGCGGGGTAATGTCACGATCCAGAGAATCTGGCGGTTTCTTTCTTTCGCAAACCAGCTTTTGCATACTTTTTTCGGCGTAGAAACGGTTAATAACAAGATATCGAAAATAATGGTATTTAGATTTACTTCTTTTGATACAATAAAAACAATAAACGCTAACTCTGTAGAGGGAACACTTGTGAGAGACAAGAAATATTTGTAGTTGTGATCTAAAGAGAAGAGACACACCAGACGGAGCGAAAATACATACGCCTGGACCACTCGGGACTGGTCCCCGCCAGTGACGAAGAAGCCGGTCTGCTGTTTAATGAGGGCGATGACATGTGGGTCACTGTTGGCAGCAGTGTTGTTGACTGTGACGTCAATCTTGACCACCTATACAACAATCACGTAACCTAGGTATCTACGAAAGATGGACCTGTTAACAAGCACCGAATGCCAAAGGTATTATGAGAAAATTGCCATTTGATGAAGCAGACAATACAATGATGCCATCTCAATTGCCTTTTCTTTCGAAAGCTTAGAACAGTGCATATAATTCATTTTTGTAAAACTGGAGTAGGTTCCGTCTGCATATGACAAACTTATTCTCGAGGTATTTTGTTGTAGAACAAAATCATCAACAAAAATAGGTGAAAACTATCTGCCTGGTCTACGAAGCATGGACGAAAGGGGGAAAGCATCACGGGGCACGTACTTGCGAAGCCCCAGCAGCTTTGAAGATCTGGCTGTAGTACTGGAAAGAGTCATTGGGGTCCGCAGTAGGCGCCACCACGATTCCGATCTTGGCTGTGGAACCACCCTAAAAACACAATGAGGGGGAGACACCAGAGCTGTCTTGCAGACACTACCTTGTCCGTTGGGCACTCAATACATTAGTCTTCAGTCTTCGGGATAGGCGAAACAGCGTCCAGTCCTCAGCAAAACAAGAGTCATATCGGATAATTTGCTCCCTCACAATGGAGATTTAAGACGTGCTTGTTCTTAGCGTACATAAACTGTTGCATATGTGACTTGAAAGAAACTGACACATTCGATGAGTGTGTGCTTGAAATCTGTAGAATGGAACAGTCGCATATTTACGAATATAGTTTAAAACATTATCCAGGCGATCGTGGGTTAACTATGAGGAAAAACAGAGCACAACACATTGACTTGGTGTTAGACACTATCTCTTCCAGAATTTCATTCCAAATATCATATTGAAATCTCAGACTTACATAGGGACTCTCTATAATAAATATATATTTCATAACCTCTCTTTCCTCACAATTCACACCCCTCAGCAACTCACGGCCATCTGGACAAAGCGTCGGTGCTGGTCAGTGTGGCTGTCCCAGTCGCCTCCACCCACCAGCAGGAAGGACTTGCCTTGCTTGCTCAGCTGGGGCAGACTGACCGCAGCTGACCAGGCCACGGCCAGCAGACCCGACAGCCAGCACAGAGAGATCAATCTGGACATCACGTCAAGTCAGCACAGTCTCAGCGATCAGTAAATGGACACACCAATGCGCTGCGCCCACGGAGTTTGAATCCCTATTTGTGTTTCCAGAAGCCCGAGGAGTTCAAACTGGCCAGTGAGGGAGAGAAGGCTGCCTTGTAACTGGAGGAGTTCAATCAAGCTTACGTAGATCTGAGTTGAGATGACTAATACTTTGAGACTTTTAGAAGCACGCTGAGGATTCGTGTCCTATGCTATCTTCAAATCTCAGAGGATAGCCTTCGAGGAAGGTCTCACTGAGGCATTATCTGAGAAAAATCCAGATGACGCATTTGTGAAGCAAAAGGCCACTGCAATCCAGATGTCTCAAGCTCCTGAGATAAGTGTAAAATTAAGATCAATGTTTTCGGTTCTGATTTTTAGGTGTGCGTTCAACACTTCGTGCAGTGTTTTGCGCTACATTTTTTGTAGCAAAAGTTGGATGCTTCAAAGAAAAATCGTTTTGTTCGATTCATGTTTTCCAGTGTCCTTCCCTGCATAAATGTTACATAGGGACGTACAGTTACCACCACTTAATGGGATTAATACATACTTTCACATCACTCTGTCTGCCTGCCTGCCTGCCTGCCTGTCTGCCTGCCTGCCTGCCTGTCTGTATGCCGCCCTGACTGACAGTCTGTCTGTATGCCGCCCTGAATGACAATCTGCCTGCATGCCGTCCTGACTGACAGTCTGTTTGTCTGTTTGTCTGTCTGTCTGTCTGTCTGTCTGTCTGTCTGTCTGTCTGTCTGTCTGTCTGTCTGTCTGTCTGTCTGTCTGTCTGTCTGTCTGTCTGTTGTCTGCCTGCCTGCCTGCCTGTCTGTCTGTCTGTGTGTGTGTGTATCTGTGTGTGTGTCTGTCTGTCTGCGTCTCTCTTTCTCTCTTTCACACACACACACACACACACACACACACACACACACACACATACACACTTCTGCACTTACCCGCATGCTTACATTGCCAATGAAGTTGAATCGGATAAAACTGAGCGCTAGATAGCAGTTACGATGCTTTTGAAGTACTTTCAAGCACTTGGTGAAAGCGAAATCCATTTTTGACAAGAATCTGGGGGAAGGGTTCAAGGCTAATTCAAAATGAACGCGCAAGCAAAACAGCGAAAATGGTATTCCAAGTTATGCAACAATGACTATAGTTCGCGAGAGGCTGGTCCCAATTGCCGTCCTGGTTTATAATAATAATAATAATAATAATAATAATAATAATAATAATAATAATAATAATAATAATAATAATAGTTTATTCATAAGCACATACCTTCCCTTGACAGGCAAGCTCATGGCGTTTACAATCCAAAGAATCAATACTCATACAACCACTCAACACCACATTCCCACAAAACACTCACACACAACACACATAAACAAAAAACAAAAACTAAGATCCAATAGAACAAATAGAACAAATTATATAATATACGAAGCACTTGCAGGCCAGGTCAAGTAAGGCGAATCAGCTCAGCGCGAAAGGCGGATCGGAAGAGGTGGGTCTTAAGAGCACTTTTGAACTGGGGCACAGTGTCAGAATGACGGACTGAGAGAGGGAGACTATTCCAGGTTACAGGTCCGATATAGGAGAAGGCACGCTGTTCTTGAGTTTTCTTATTTCGGCAGGGGACCTTAAGCATTCTAGTGTTAACAGCTGAGCGTAGAGATCTGGAGGGCGTGTAGACTGCAAGAATTTCTGTAAGAGCGTGTGGTGCGGTGTTGTCGATGGCTTTGAAGCACAAAGTAGCAAGTTTATAATCTATCCTCTGAGAGATGGGGAGCCAGTAAAGTGTATGTAGGAGTGATGAGACATGGGTACGCTTGGGACATCGAAAAACTAGCCTAGCAGCACAATTCTGAACTTTCTGGAGTTTGTTAAGCAGAGTGTCGGGGATGCCTGCGAGAAGAGAGTTTCCATAGTCGAGACGAGACAGAACAAGTGATGTGATGAGCGTTTTGGTGGCCTGCTGAGAAAGATGATGACGAATGGTACTAATTTTCCTTAGCTCGTAATTTACTAACTGAGAGACTTTGTTGACATGAGATCTCATTGACAGATCATCATCAAACATGACGCCTAAATTCTAACAGACTGAGAGAAGACGATGTCACTGTGACCAATGGTTAGTTTGAGGGCCAGATCCGATTTGCCTCCGCCGCCCACCAGGAGTGCTTCAGTTTTTGTGTCATTGAGTTGGAGTTTGTTCCGGGTCATCCACCGTTTCACGTCAGAGATACAGTGTTCGCTGGTAGAAAGAAGAGAGTGGATTTGACTGGGATGGGAGGAGTTGTAGAGCTGGGTATCATCCGCAAATTTACTGTGAACGACTGAATGACTGTCAATTACATTGGAGAGTGGTTGGGTGTACAGTAGAAACAGCAGAGGACCCAGAACAGAGCCCTGAGGGTCTCCGTACTAGAGAGGTGTAGGATCAGAAGCAAAACCCGAGTTCGAAGCAGACTGTCTACGTTCTGTGTCAAACGCGGCACTCAAGTCCAACAGAGTAAGAAGAGAAACTTTGGAATTATCAGAAGCAACGAAAAGATCGTTTAGAACACGGAGCACAGTTGTTTCGGTGGAATGATGAGCACGGTGCGCGGATTGAAAACGGGCCAAAAGGTTATACTGGGACACGTGCTCTAGCAGCTGCTGCAAAGCTAACTTCTCTAACAATTTTGACAGAAAAGAAAAATTGGGGACTGGTCTATAATTACTAAGTTTGTTTGGATTCAGGTCCTGCTTCTTCAAGAGTGGCTTAACTATAGCCTGCTTGAAAACACTGTGGAAGATGCCAGTCCGGAAGCAATCATTGATCATCTCTGTCAGGACAGGTAGGATCTCGTCAATACACTCAACTAAGAGGGGTGTGGAAACAGGGACAACACTTACAAGTACTATGATAAGGCACTGATTGAGAAGTTCACCTCACCGAGTCTATTTTGTGGTTTCAGCTTGAAGAGAAGAGCGCTTCTCACTGTCAGTCTTTGTCGACAAAAGCCTCAGGAAATGCGTTCATCGCCTACTTCTCCATCTTCAGACGAACAAAACGAAAGTCTCAAAGTGAAAAAGAAGAGACGACAGCTGACAAACTTGACGAGGTTACCGTATGTCGCTGATACTTTTTACAGCAGCGTTTCCGCCCTTGATTGCTTGTTTTGCCTCCGTACAGTGACTGTAAGCTGACATACGCAGCAACTGGTGGGTGAGAGCAAAGAGGGTTGAACTAGGTGGGGGGAAAGAAAGCAATTTGGCTATGTTGACGAGCCGTGTCTAATGTCTGGAGCACATTGGCAAATTAGTGTCGCGCCTCAGATGAAAATGTTGATGGGTACTCTTGCTTGCTAAATTCCGAGTTCCATTACTGTTGGGTTCACTAGTCAAGTTTTAAAACTTTCAGTGGTTTTATACTTCGACTGAAACAAATAGTATGGTTAGAAATAATGAAAATTGTTTTCGTGTTCCTGTTTAGAAACTGAAAGTATATATCATTTAATCAAACTGTCTTTCTTTCATGTTTAAGGTAAAGACGATGCCAACAAATTTAATATTGTGGCACCCTGACGGTTCATCACAGATAACAACACGTATCGAACTCAAGTTTGCAAGGACAGTATTACGTGAGAACAGCCATACCTTCACGTTTGCGTTCATGTCTTTGCGTGTCCATGCTCTCTTCCGCGTAGACACCCGTGAGTATATCAGTTGCGGCATTCGTTGATGAGGATGTCCATCAGCACCGGGGAGTGAACAACACCATTCAGGTGAAGGTATCTCTGTCAGCTATACATTGTAAGTGGTTTTCACCACACCTAGGTCTCAAGTAGCGTTTTGGAGCACTGACCTTCTTTGTGAGGTCTTGAGTGGCATCAGGGGACAGATGGGCAGCCAGACAGGACATGTAGAGCGAGGTACCTATTACGCTATCTGATGAGTATTCTAAACTCGAGTTTGGTCGTGGCTGCGTGCAGAGTTTATCACACCATAGAACGCATGCATTGTCCCGGATGGGAAGAGGCACTGGGGGTGAAACACTTTTCCAGAGATGCAATTCTGGGATCTGGGTAGATTCAAACGATGGAGGAGCGGTCGATTGTGTTGATTGCTTGACAAAAATTTCTTTAGTCGATTAATCGACCATTAACATGTGTAAAGATAAGTATTTTGCGGTTATATTGCATTTCTCGTGAATTTCTCATGATCTGTTCCTTCGCACTAGTCAATGACGTCCGTACGAAGTTTCCCAGTGAGGCGTGAAAACTGCAAACTGCATGAAACAGCCTATGGGGAAACCTCACACTGCGTATAACGAGATCTGACGTCCAACAGCTCAATCCCATGCAGGAATAGCACGGCTCTGACTACAGCATGGGCGTTAACCGTTGGCTCTGTCTAGACGTCACGCCTGACAACAAGCTCTGCAACAGACGGTGTATGCCTCTTTGAGAGGCTTATCTGCCATCCACCTCCACCTCCCTATCTCTTCCCGCCACGCCCACACTTGTACCTGCAGACCCTTTGGGATGAAAACCGCCTTGGCACATTGGCATAAAGTTATGATGAGGCTTTTCCACAAAAGCAGTCATGCCAATAACTTTGCAAAACACTCCTTTGCTTCCAGAACTGTGGGTTAATTATTTTAGCCTCCACAGATTGTTACTACACTAAACCATGAATAGGTTTTAAGGCCTTGCGCTGCACAGCCAAATGTTGTCATGCGTTCAAAACGCTGCATTTCTAAGAGAGCACACAATGCATTTACCTTGATCAGATGTGAATATCATCTGACAGCAAGTAGCAAATTGTAGTTATGACAGTAGTGGTGGTGATGTTGACAGTAGTGGCGGTAATAGTTGTAGTGATAGCAGTAGTGGAAATAATGGCAATAGCGGTAGTTGGTGCTTCTGATAGTGGTGGCGGTGACAGTAATAACGTTGGTGAATATGATAAAGTGTAAACATGTTGGCAAAAATGATGATGATGATGATGATGATGATGATGATGATGATGATGATGATGATGATGATGATGATGATGATGATGATGATGATGATGATGATGATGGTGATGATGATTATGATGATGATGATGATGATGATGATGATGATGATGATGATGATGATGATGATGATGATGATGATGATGATGATGATGATGATGATGATGATGATGATGACGACGACGACGACGACGATGCTTATGATTTTTATGCCCTCCTCTTGAGCCCACTTTCCATTCTTCTGCTTCTCCTTCCTTCTTATGCTTCTACTGCGCCGGCTCCCGTGACTCCAAGACCACACCACTGGTCGCCTCTTTTGCTTCGTCTCCTGTTCTTGGAAACATTTCTGATGCCAGCAATAGTACTGGCTGTGAACCCCAGAACCTGGAGGTTTTGCTTGCATTAGCAGAGGTGGAAAACGGGTACAAACGCTTCCAAAGACAAAACCTTGACCCCAGAAGACCTCGCGGGGTTTCTCAAA
>JAWQFJ010001346.1:73685-75063 GCA_034096865.1 Theodoxus fluviatilis
AAACTGGCGCTCCCGGCCTTGCTCTGACAAGTTTTTAGAGTCTAGATAGACGCGTGTGCGTGCAACCCAAAGAATCTTGAACGCAAGGCCAGCAGCGTGCCTTTTCCTCTCATATCCCCCACAGCAGTTTACTCTGCTTAGATTGCCATGCCCACCTCGCTCTCTGTCAGATCCAGCGTTTGAACTACGGCTTCGCTGTGCAGATCTTCTTCATTGCGCGGACTCGCCCAGCCCTCTACTGAACTGCATTTGTTAGTTCCGTCCCCTTTAGTGATTATTTACACTTCTCAACAACTGCGACGTACTCGGATGCGGATGTGTACTGGGTATTCGCGAGGCCAACGCGACATGAGCTCTACGCGATGAAGGGGAGAGAGTTAAAATAATGTCCTAGAAGGAGGCAAGGCCGAGCCGCCCAAACCTGTGCACCGATTCCGGGCCCCGTTTTTTACCCCCAGGCTTCTCTTCACTGGTTTGCAAGCTGAAGCGGAGCGCTCCTTCCTCCACGTCAGGGCAGTCCTCTTTTTAGTAAACAACATCGTCGGCGAGCCCTTGTGCGGTCACTAGTTCCGGAGTAGGACGATCAGGCGAATGAGTCTCTGCAATGCGAGAGTCTCGTAGATCGAGATGCATTTGGTAGTGGGTCTTAGCATGATGGCGATGGACCCTTACGTGGTGGAGTCCGGTATCTAGCGAGCTATGGTATGGGCTATCGGCGTTAGTTTCCACGAGTTTGTGTTGTGGAAAATGGCGTTCCTCCGAAGCAGTCCTTTGGTTTTTTAACTTCTTCTTTTTGAATTGCCGAGCGGCCAAGCGGAGAGGGTTGAGTGGAGAGAGGAACGCGCGAGTGATCGCAGGAATGGAGGAGGGAGAGGATGAGCATAAACATGACGACCATGCAAGTGACCTGACAGAATGATAGAGATGAAAGAATGTACTACTGCACGGAGTAGCCAAGATCGCAATCTTGATGACCGATGCTGAGCATGAGTGACATAGATGTGAAGCAGTGGTCACGATGACGACTGATTGGACAGATGACACGCTGTACTGAGGAAATGAGATGGATCTCGAGGCCCGACGAAGCTATAACCAGAGACCCAGGTGACGAGATGAAGACTCTGGTGGGTGGCCAGGCACGAATACGCGGCACTGTATCTCATCCCGACCAGGACGCTGTGCGCCTATCACTGTGCCCCACCCCGCCAGCACTGGGACAGCAGGGAGCTCGCGTCGTGTGTGCAAACAATGGATGCCCCGAGCAGATGCCGCACCGTCCACCGCAGGCCCGCGTTCGGGCCCGTGGCAGCAGTTTCTTCGAGTGTGACCCGTGGTTCGCTGTCCTTTCCTATATATCTAAAGTCTAGTGTCCGAAATC
>JAWQFJ010001347.1:0-56879 GCA_034096865.1 Theodoxus fluviatilis
TGTATGTATGTATGTATGTATGTATGTATGTATGTATGTATGTATGTATGTATGTATGTATGTATGTATGTATGTATGTATGTATGTATGTATGTATGTATGTATGTATGTATGTATGTATGTATGTATGTATGTATGTATGTATGTATGTATGTTATGTATGTATGTAGTATGTATGTATGTATGTATGTATGTATATATATGTATGTATGTATCTATGTATGTTTGTATGTTATGTATGTATGTATGTATGTATGTATGTATGTATGTATGTATGTATGTATGTATGTATGTATGTATGTATGTATGTATGTATGTATGTATGTATGTATGTATGTATGTATGTATGTATGTATGTATGTATGTATGTATGTATGTATGTATCTACACTTCAGATGTACTGACCCAAAGCTCCTGTACACAGCCATGAAGAAACGAGAGATGGAGAACTCTCTTCAACACTGGAGCGATTTGATCCAACAAGGGAGACTACTTCGTCAGGCCATACCACACGCAGACATGTCGTGCTCCAATGAACACCTGAAGAACGGTTCCATCACCGACCACTTGACACGTTTTGTGGTGAAAGGTCGCCTCCAACTACTGGAGACCAACGCAGTCAATCAGACCTATTACCCTGAGTCATACCCGCGGGAGTGCTCCCTGTGTGGCTTCCATACAGACACGAACTCACATGCGCTGAATGGATGCAAACGACTGCGCGGGCTCTACACTGAGCGGCACGACCGCTGTGTTGACCTCGTGCTTCAAGCACTGTCGAGGTCGGTGCTCACAGAGTTCTGCGAGGTATTCCAGAACCAGAGAGTATGTCTGGATGGAAGGGTTCTTGACGCAGGCAAGCCTGATCTGTGTTTTGTCGACCACAGCAGGTCAGTCGCTTTCATCATCGAATTATCCAATCCCTTCGATGCGTTCATCGATGCCTGCTACCAACACAAGTTCCGGAAGTACATGCCGCTCTACCTGCAGCTGGACGAGGCAGGTTTCTCCACCAAGGTTGTAGTGCTTGTTGTCGGCTCCCTTGGTACTGTACACCGTCGAGTGGTCTCAGGTCTGACACTGCTAGGGCTATCAAAGCGTATCAGCAAAAGCCTCGCCAAATACATCAGTGTATCTGTTATGATAGGATCGCGTAGGGCTTGGGCACGTAGAGGACATCTGATGAGCCGAATCGAACAATGACAGTGTTCCACGTAGCACCGATCCAGTAATCTCTACACCAGCAAATGCAATCCGTCCAAATCTTTAACTCCCATTGCAGACACGCCAACAGAGTTGGCGATTGGCTAGCCAATCAGCGAATGTGTCGAGCATGGGCGCCTGCTGCACAAGATGGGAATAAAGGAACGGGTGGTTGAAAGGAGGGGAGTGAGCAGAATGTGATCGGGAGAGAAGGAAAGAAAAAGCACTTTATCCTCCGATTGAATAATTTTGTATTTGCATTCTCTCTGCTTAAATCCAACACTTCATGTGATATTAGCAAGAGTTATGCATACGACCTTGTAATATTTGTTAAATGTAACAGCCAAGGGTATGAAGGTGCACTCAAAATATTATCGAGATATAGACCACCCAACAGAACTGTTGTCTAAATGAGTGTGGTCCACCCACATCGAATGTCCATAACACCAACCAACAAAGTATGAACACAGGCCGCATTTTGAAGTGGAATAATTTGGAATAACTGCCAGCTCTTGCAGTAAGCCTTATGAGAACAGACCAAATAATCATGTTATGGGATTCATGTCAAGCATGCCAGCGTGTTGCATTTGGTCTCTGTACCTCTTCCTGCAATAAAGTGTTCTGATATGTATGTATGTATGTATGTATGTATGTATGTATGTATGTATGTATGTATGTATGTATGTATGTATGTATGTATGTATGTATGTATGTATGTATGTATGTATGTATGCATGTATGTATGTGTTGGTGTGTCATGCTGTGTGCAAGTATAAGGGCATTGTAGTCATACATATTAATTGATTTCATTATCATGGTTTTCTGAGTTTTATTATAACTTGTATAATCATTAATGACCCATGTATGCTGTTGACCAATTTAATTTCCTTATGGATTAATAAAATGATATGAGTTATAATATGAGTCAACAATTTTGTTCGATTCTCAAAGAATCAAGAACAAGAGGAAGAGATGAATGATATATTTGATGTTTTTATCTCGTAGTTATCACCATATATTTCGTTTTGGAAGGATTAATGACCATATGATTCGAAGAGCACCAGGAACGTATATCATCCAGGATCCTTTGAAGAGGAGAGAGAGAGAGAGAGAGAGAGAGAGAGAGAGAGAGAGAGAAAAAGAGAGAGAGAGAGTAAACTTTATTTTTCAAGGGAAATACATGAATTAAGCATAACTGCCTAGCTTATATCCAGCCCTTGTTAAAACAAGAAAACAAACAAACAAATCCAATCCCATCCCCCACAACTACCCACCCACCCACCATCTATCCCACACAAGATTCACACAATAACACGGGTTACAATCAATTCATGATAACGAAATACCACGTTGAAAATAGCCACAAAGTGAATTTAGAATAAGATGAAAGTATCTAGGATGACTGCATAAGAAAAGTATGTAGTTTCAATTTTAATTTCTCTAAAGATTTCGCAATTTTTAGAGAATTGGATAGTGTGTTCCACATAATAGCCCCTGAATAAGATAGGCTATGTTTAAACAAATCAATCCTAGGTTGTGGTATTATAAAGTTATGTACACGAATATTTGAATGTTGGAATAAGTTTATCAAATAATCAGGCACATCATAATCATTAATTCTTTTCATTAAGACACAATTATTGATTTGTAAATGCTTATGAAAAGGCAACATGTTAAGTTCTTTTTGTCATTTGTAGATAGTGAACTATCCGTTACTATAAGCTTAGATCGAGGCTCTTGGATACAATGACTTCAGCCTTTTCAAGTTAGCGTCACTACAGCCATCCCAAATTGTTGACGCATAATTAACGTGAGATAAGATATGAGCATGGAAGAAGATTTTGCAAGTTTGAACGTCAACAATATGTCTTAATTTGGAGAGAAGAAATAGATTAATTGATATTTTTCCTTTTTTTCTCATGCACGGTGACAACTGAGCCGCAGATCTGCATGATCCAGCCGGCAGGAATGCGTAGTCCATTTGTCGTCATGGCTATTAAATCTCACAGTTTACCAAGACATGTATAGATCTATACGAAATTATAAAACATCTCATAAGTCATATGTGCCGGTTTATCAATCAATGCTCAAGGCACATTGTTTCTACACAAGCAGCCATAAAATGTGCTTGGTACCATATTGTATTTGCCAGTAGACTATGAATAGTCTATCTATTTGCTTGAATAATTTTATTCAGTTATGTTATTTACTGAAAGGGCTAACTCTGTAAAAATTACGAAACTAAAGCATCTGACATCTGCGTGCGTATGTCAGAGTTATCTCCCTTAACAACTGAAGCGCCATCTTACACGCACGTTGTTTGAAATGGCGGAGGTTCTGTGTGTCAACGAAGATGGGGACGAGTTTGAGGTTGATGAAGAGGGAGACCGTGAGTGACACTTTCAAATTCCACTGATTATTGTTCAGCGTAGTTTGGACTTTCGTCAAGAAGGGTTTTCAGAGGCTGAGCCAATAGCTTGGTATTGAAGTTCAGTCGGAGGCAAGACGCTAAGCGTTTTTCTACTACTAAATTAGTAAATAACGAATCAACCACGATGCTACGATGCACTCAGCAGTAAACGGATTTCCAAGTTTTTGAGTCAAATTCCAATGAAGATTTTAGCATTATGCTGACACTTTGTGTTCAAATACAACTTATGGAATTGGTTTGTTGCTTGCATATATTTCGTACTCCTCTCTCTCTCTCTCTCTCTCTCTCTCTCTCTCTCTCTCTCTCTCTCTCTCTCTCTCTCTCTCTCTCTCTCTCTCTCTCTCTCTCTCTCTCTCTCTCTCGCTCACTCATCTTGTTGCTAAGAGTAGACTATACAATGCCTCAATCAATACCCAGTAGTGGAAGTGGACAGGAGACTGAGGAGACACCTGACAGAAAAGAAAATGGGCTATATGATATATCATGTATATCATATGATATATCATTTATGTTGATGTGCCGAAGGAATGACTGCCATATGACGGAATCTGTGAAGCTTTGAGAGAGTATTGAGGCTGTTGCTGATGCTTCTGCTGCTATGATAACTATGAATTTTTGATACTGCATTTCTCAAATTAGGCAAAAAAAAAAATGGTGTGGTTAAGGTAACATAGCCAAAAAAAATAGGGTAGGTAGGTCGGCAATAACTTTTTTTTTTTTAAACTTTTTATTTCTCGTGGAAACCAAATTAAACCTACTCGACTTGGAAATAAGTGTGCGAACAGACAGAGGATATTCCCTTTGAACAATTTTGACTTAACTTCTCTTGGAAAATTTATGTAAAGAAAAGCATTGACTTACCAGTGAAGATATGGCCAGACCTGGGTACCCCAAATTTTGCCTCAGCGTACTCACTGGTTCAGATATGCGTATTTTTTTTAAACTGTGCGTATTTTTTGCGCGGACCGACAATTTCAAAAATGCAGCTTTTGATTTGCAAACAAAGAGGCAATGCAAGTGAAGAGTTATCTCCCCCTTCACCGCTGCATCCCGCAGCGCGCCTGAACTGATTTTGGCCTCTTTGCTCTATGTATTTTCNNNTAGGTACCGGCAGTCAAAAATTAGATTTGTGCTTTTGTTTATGAAATGTGTTTTTATGGAAAGTGGTAACAGATACAAGAAAAACAACAAAAAAAGTAAGTGACTAGCTTTATTAGTTCCCGAGATATTGCTCATCAAAGTCGCGACCCTGAGCGAAGGCCAAAATAAACAAAGATTTCAGCAATTTTACAACTTTATCATTGTTTACACTAATACAGCACAGTTCAGATATTGACATATTCTTAAAATAGAAGTTACTGCCAGTAAGAATCTGCAATAAGAAACATGCCTGCAGGAAGGATAAAGCAGAGATATCATGCCAAAGTGGCTTCAAAATGACTTCAAAAGAGCATGAATATTGCCCGGGGGGGCATGTTTACAGGTCTGTAGTTCTAATAATAAGGGACACAGAGGCTTCAAAATCCATTTTCACACCTAGATGTACATATATGTTAAGCCTATTTTTATTTTAGCAATACACTTTAGTGGAAAAAAAGTTATAGAGCTTCACAATTGACAAAATCCTCAATTTCCACAACGGAAATCAGCAGTTTTTAACTAAATTTCACTTTAAAGACCAATATCTTCAGAACTATGGCAGTCTGAGTATTCAAATTTGGCCTGTAGTTTATGGACACAATATGCAACAGACAAACATTCAAATTCAATACTTTAAGTTAGTAGTTAGAGCTAAATGTACTTGTGAAAGTAAAAAAGTGCAAGTTTTTAGTGGTCGCACAGTGGGAAAAGTGAACTTAAGGACAATTATCTTCAATCATATTCAAGGGTCAACTTTCTAATTTGGCATGCAATTTATGCACAGACTAAGCAACTCAAAAACATTCACAATTCAATAGTCAGAAATTGCAAAACATAATTATGAAGAATGTATGCCCGTTTCAGTGGTAAAACTGGAAAACTTACCTTCACATGAACAGCAGACAAGACTCAAGAGTATTCAAATTTGGTCTACAGTTTATGTACATATCAAACAACTCAAAAAAGATTCAGAATCAACACAAGATTCTATAGTTGTAACAATAGTCATAACAAAAATATGCAAAAAAGGGTCAACGTCAGTACACTGAATTTCAGTACCAGAGCACAAACGGTTCATAATATGAATGCATATATCATATGTACTTGAAACTACAATCTCCTGTTAATTGCCAGGGTGAGCAGCAAGGTAGTTTTTACAGTCACTGTACATCTCACTGAGATCAGCAGGGGGGAACTGAAAATTAAAAAAGAGAATGTTTTAGCTGCGATTTGCAACTACTGAACTAGCTGAGTTCTGTGGAAACAGTGTAGTAGACAACAGAAAGGCTTCGATTCACAACTTCCGGTTCAACCACGTGTGTTTGAAATCACGTTTTATGCATCTAAACTATGAAAAACAAACTGCATCAATTCACAAATACCCTTAAAACGTTTTCCTCCATCAGTAGGTGCAATATTTTGACCAGTTGCTTTGACTTAGAAATATCAGTGACTTCAATACGAGGACAACTGGCGCATCAGATCTGCAATCGGTCTTTCGACTCTTTGTCCAAAATCGACTGAGAGTTCAACGTCATTTTCAAATATTTTCACGAAAAAAATCAATAATCCGTCTACAAAAACAACCATAAGATTGTTCTTTTTTAAATAAATGTTCACTTACCGAAATATCGTTCGATTTTCTGGAGAAATGACGAAGTGAAACAGTCCGGCGGTGCGGAAGATTTTCCCGTGTCGGCCATGTTGAGACATTCCAATTGAATGAGCTCCGCTTGGCGCGTATGCGCTGTAGATCTTAGTTTCGTATGTCATTAAAACCGGCGAAAAACGACCTTTCCGGCGATACCAGTTATGTGTAGGCCAGATTTAATAACTTTTATGAAAATCCTCTTCAAAGTTCAATGTTTTTCGAGCGATGTTTTTAATCGAAAATCTGACAAACTTCGCAGAATCATTGAAGAACAAAAATTATACGAAAATAAAGCTGAATCATTCCTCTTTCAGCCTCAAATCATTTGCACACCATGAATGAAACTTTACAGACGCGCAATGGAATTTTCCATGGTGACCCGATTCCGGCAACCACGCGAGACGGGAAACCAGTGGCGGCCAGCGCTGCGCTTTCAGCATGTGGGATTGCTTTTCTAATTAATTTTTACACTTGCGTTCTTGCATTAAACTAATATTAATTAGCTGCAATCGATAGAAGAAGATTCAAACTTTTTATTCCCATGTTTAATATTGCTTGAAAAACAAACAGAATGGAGAAATCTCTTCTGAAAAAAGGCCAAATTTTAAGCAATTTTGGCGTTTCCCGCATAGCTGTATAGAGGCTGCCGGTACCTATTATTACACTTACAGAATTACATTACGTCATTATTGAATTCACCATTGTTGGGTGTTTATGTAAATGTTTGTGTACTTGTTTTCCAGAGGGCCTACAGAAGTTGAAAGAGAAAGCAAAAAAGAGGAAGGGCCGAGGTTTTGGATCAGGTTAGTAGAAAATTTATTCAAAAACTGTTCTGATCCTTCATTCTGGGAGTGACAGATTGTGTGTGAGTGTGTGTGTGTGTGTGTGTGTGTGTGTGTGTGTGTGTGTGTGTGTGTGCCTGCCTCTGTGTGTGTGTGTATGTGGCTGCCTCTGCGTGTGAGTGCATGGGTGTGTGTGTGTGCTTGCATGTGTGTGATTGCATGTGTGCGCACGCTTGTGTGTGTGTGTGTGTGTGTAAACCTGTAGACGCATTCTCTGTTCGTGCAAACTTTCCAGTGCCAACTGTTCGTATGTGAACAGCAACTTTAACTAAATTTTTGAAGTTGGACAAAGGTCTTCAGTACTTCTTTTCTCTCGCCTACGAGTCCAGCACTGGCCTCCTTTTTGACTCACATGCGAAGCAAAAGTGAGTCTATGTACTGAGCCGTGTCGTCCGTCCGTCCGGGCGTCCGTCCGGGCATCCGGGCGTCCGTCCGTAAAAAACTTAAACGTTGGATTTTTCTCGGAGACTATTAAGTCTATCAACACCAAATGTGGCATGATGGTGTATGATGACAAGGCCTCAAAAAACATACATAGTGACTTGACCTTGCTTCAAGGTCAAGGTCACAGGAGCCATAAATGTGGTCTCAAAAACAGTCATTTTTCACATTTTCCCAATTTTCTCCCACGTTATTGAGAATGGCGACCTTAGCTACAAGTGGTATATAGGTCAAAGCAAGCCCTATCTTTTGATACCAGTTTGGTTGACCTTGCTTCAAGGTCAAGGTCACAGGAGCTCTTCAAAGTTGGATTGTATACATATTTTGAAGTGACCTTGACCCTGAACTATGGAAGATAACTGTTTCAAACTTAATAATTATGTGGGGCACATGTTATACTTTCATATGAGACACATTTGGTCACATATCATCAAGGTCAAGGTCACTTTGACCCTTATGAAATGTGACCAAAATGGGGTAGTGAACCACTAAAAGTGACTATATCTCATGGTAGAAAGTGCCAATAAGCACCATTGTGCTTCCTATGTCTTGAATTAACAGCTTTGTGTTGCATGACCTTGGATGACCTTGACCTTGGGTCAAGGTCACATGTATTTTGGTAGGGAAAATGTGTAAAGCATTTCTTTGTGTATGATGTCATTGGTAGGTTTAGTTGTTTAACCTTGACCTTGAAGGTCACCTGAAGGCCAAGGTCATATAAAGGTCAAGGTCAAGCATGTGAGTCGTATGGGCTTTGCCCTTCTTGTTTCAAGATTAACTAATTCCTGCAATTTAAATATCCTGTTGTGACTAACAGAAAGGAATAAACTTGGACATCTAGCACAAACAGGGATGGTTTTATGGTTAAAATGAAGAGAGTGTCTTGGCGTTGCCCATGATTGGTTACTAAAGTTGGTAAAAATGTTAAATAGACATTACTGTTGGATTTGGGAATCAGAAGTAATGAATTTCACACAACTGTTCAACATGCACACATTTTCAGAATCATGGCATTTTAGTTGTCTTGACTGTTGCATAATAATTGTGGAGGTATCCTGTTATCAAAACATTAAAGGCATTTTGTCTTTTTCAAGAAAAAGTGCTAAGTTTGTAAGCAAGGGGTGTTTTTGATACAATACTTTGTGATATTTTCTTGAATACAACAGCATACTTCAAAATGCCAATTACTTCAAAATAAGTGGTATATCACTTTCTAATCAATTGACACTTTGAACATACTATGCCCATCCCACTTTGTAGTATGTCACACTTGTAACATACTGTGTTGCAATATCCAAGGCGCATGACCTTCTCCTCTGGTTCATTGCCAATAGCATGCTCACACATTGGCTTCAAACACAAACTTTCACTTTTCTCAAAGAAAATAACAGAAAATTTAAGCAAGATGAGCATTCTGAACATAATTTTGCTTCTGAAAAAAATAACACTTTTCCTTTAAGGGGAAAGAAAGCAATAAAACAACAACAACAAACAACAATTCTGGTTAAGGTAACACGAAAAGAAGAATGAGGATCAGATCAAACATAAACCAAACGCTGAAAATGTTTTTTAAGACTTAATAGCGGATTTCCTGAGTGCTCATAGGGCAGGGAAGACACATGAGAAGCACATAGAACTTTCAACGGATGGTTTATTTGTTTAGATAAGTTGACAGATGGTGAAACTCTCATGTGGAAATGTTAAAATGGGAATTGATAATGATATGTACAATGCTGCTTGATCAATTAAAAATGCAAAAATATTATCATATTTTCTAATCTTAAAAAGCCATCAATAATGTATTAAACTGTTTCTTGAATACATAGTGTTTGTGTAAATTGTACAGCTTAAGAGCTATGCTAGACTGAGGTGAGGTGGTGTGGTTCTTTTTTAAAGTCTCTGTTAATTTGCCACCAAGGGCCAGTTAATGCATTTTTAATGACACCACGGTAAGAGTCAATGAATTTTTTATGCATGATCTGAAAGCAAGTTTCGACAGAATAAATAGGGCCCATCAGGTTAATGTAAACACAACTGTTTTATAATTTTTGGCTGAAGATTTTATGATGATGTGCTAAAAGTAGGTCAAGTTAAAAGATTTGCCTTCTGACAATCATGTTACTGTGCATAAGACAACAAAGCAAACGTCCTTAAAGTAAACAAAGGAAGAGACAAAGTAACTAAAAACATTAAAACCACACTAATTGATAAATTAGTTTACAGCTTAAGATAAAGGGACCGTTTCTTCTTTTTCTGTGAATGCATACAGATATTATAATGATACAGTATATATATTTTGAGAACTAGTAGACCTTTCCGGTTTACGTTGGTTTATGAACTTGATGGAACTTATGGAGCTAAAGTAAATTAATATTAAACAGTTGAAGATTTTTATTTAGTTTTTATTATCTTTTGTAGATAACTGATAAGTTAGAAGGGAAGGAAAGTTCCTGTATTATTATCATTCAATTTTGGTACAAAGTAACGCTTTGGACATTCAACCAATTGGGGGGGGGAAGAGCTTCAGTTTCCCCCGAGGTTTTTAGTGTAGATTGCTAGCATGTCATGTTAGAGGAGCTTATGGAACATGCTTGCATCCCCAGAGGGCCCAACTCGCAGTGGCGTGGAGGACTATGAGGCCATGGAGGTGGATGATGACGAGGAGGGAGGCCCAGGCCCACAGAGATGTAAGTACACTTATTTCCTCCATTTCTTTTTTCACTTCTCTAGTATAACTATTGTAGTAGTTATCATCATCATCATCATCATCATCATCATCATCATCATCATCATCTGTTTCTTTATAAAGTCCCATTTATTTAATTAAAAATTTGTTTTGGGAAATTTCATCCCCCAGTTTAGCCTGTGGAGTTTCCAGGGACTATCTTAACTCCTCTGAGGAAAGGCAATGCAGGTGAAGTGCCTTGCCCAAGGGTGCTGTGCAAGGATCTATATATAGCTGTGAACTTTGCACCTGCCAGCTGTGAAGCGACTGTTCCCGAGTGCCTTAACCCCTGGACTTGAGCATACATGCAAGAGAAAAAAAAGTATATTTTTTTAGTTTTTATTCTCATTTACATTTAACATTTTGTATTCCTGTGGGGTTTTGGTGCCTTGTATTAACTCTCTGGCGTCGTATCGAATGGTTACTTGCGATACCATAGCAAATTTCTCGTTCTGGTACTACTGGTCTAAGGGAGATAAATCTTGTTTGCATGTTTTACTGAATGAATATGCAAGCAGATTTAGCTCCCTTTAGTCGGTCTTTTACACCAATGATCAGAAAACGTAACTTTCATGCCTATGGTGTACGTTGACAAAATGGCGAGAGAGCGACGAACGGAGATGCTAAATATTGCGATTGTTCTCTAAGTTTTTCATGATTTGGTTTATTGCAAGCTTCCATCTGCTTGTACTTGTCTATACTAAATGTTTATAAATATTTGCATTGCTTGAATATTGAAATTTAACGCTTTTCATTTTCTGAGTGCTTGTAATAGTTGTATGCTTCCCATAACAGCTAGTGAACTGTTTTCTTTTCCTACTTTTTCATTTTTGCGCACGTACACACTCAATTCTATGGTGTGTAATTCATAATTAGCACTTTTAGTCACTGACATCATTCTTTGCATGTAAAGAGTAAATAGAGAGCTTTCATTTGAGATATAATTTGTCTTGTTATCTTATGCCTTTGTATTTTTATTATATGTTTGAAAATGCATGAACAACTTACGACGCCAAAGAGTTAATATGTGTGTGTGTTTGTGTGTGTGTGTTCGTATGAATGTGTTCTTGTGGTGTATCCCTCACTCTGTCAAAAGATATGTGTATCAGTTTTAATTCTTACATGGTTGTGGCAAATGTCATCTGAAGGGATAGGGGGGAGAGAGGAGGGTGTGGGTGGGGTGTGGGTGTGGGTGTTAACAGCAAAAATACATTCAAGCAGCAGCCACAAATGGGAGAACTTTGAAGACTGACTTGCAGTTTTCATGCTTTGCCTTGCCTGTGTTGCAGCGGTGGAGGGCTGGATCCTGTTTGTTACCGGAGTCAATGAGGAGGCCCAGGAGGACGACATCATTGACAAGTTTGGGGAGTACGGGGACATCAAGAATCTTCACCTCAACCTTGACAGACGCACAGGCTTTTTGAAGGTCATTACAGACTGCCAGATTTTCTCAATTAATATCTCAGTGGGGGAAAAGATCTTGAGTCAATCCTCATGGCTAGTCTTGGTGCACTAGGACAGTCCACAAAAGAGTGAATGAACGAATACTTTATTGTAGAGGCCATAGGCCCATTACAATGACTCAGAATCACACATGTTCTAATGATAGAGACCTTCTTTTAAATGATTGAATTAAATACGAGCTCACACATCTCACTCTTTCCCTCTCATCACTTGAAAAACATACTGCTAGGCTGTCTTGCATGGTGAGTTCTATACAAAAGTGCAGGCATTTCATGCTGGACATGTGAACAGAAAATGCATTTCATCCTCTTCACTTTTATTGCAGCTGGGGCATAATAAAGAAGGTGGCTCACTATATCTATATCGATGTACAAAGAGTTCACTTACACCCAAACGAAACCGTATATACAAATATCTGAAGATAGGTTTGTCTGACATACAAACATTGCTCCATGTTGTGATTGGATTTGAACACCTTGTTTAGAGAGAACCTCTCTCTTGTTAACAACTGAGTGTTCCAGCCATCTTGAAAGCGACATATCAGTTTGTATTTTAATTCTTTCAGAAAGGACCTTTTGTCATGAACCGTTTGTTGTCTTCATACCTCATCAAAGCCATAATCAGATAATATATCTCTCAATTTTATGGCCCAACAATAATTTGTGTTACCAGTACCTATCATCATTTGGTATACCTTTTTCGGTAATCTGTTATCATCCATCTTCAGTATCCGTAGTATAGCCAAAATGTACAATAGATAACAGCCTGTATCACCATAAACCATTAAACTAGGTGTTCTTTTGGACACATTGAGATACATTTTCAGCATATATAGATGAACTCTCTTGGTCTCTTCGCATGCTCAACCCCCATATCTCAGCACCATCAAGCAGAATTGGTTGGATTTGAGCATCAAATACCTTGAAGATGTCATTTGGGGATGTACATATTTTCTTTATAGGTTTCATAGCTTGCACTACTGCAGCCTTTCCTTTAACTGCCAAACTCTTTTGCGTTGCATTGTAGGACAGTTTCATAGAAAATCTGTATCCTAAATAGTTATACTGATTTACTACCTCTAGTTTTTCTCCTCCAACATGCCAATGTTCATGGGCTGCCAGATGACCTCCAAGACGAAGTACCATTACCTTCGATTTGGTCATATTGATTTTCAACCCCACAGACACAGCAGCAGCTTCTAGGTTATTTAACTGGTTCGATAGACCAATGGGTGTATCAGACAAGACCACAACATCATCCGCAAAGAGGAGGATAGAGACAGTTGTATCATTAGGTAATAATTGGATGCCATGCCTGCCCTTTTGGGTAACCTCTCTTGCTACCTCCCCTACAACATAGGAAAAAAGAATTGGCAAGCATTTGCACTCCTGTTTCAATCCCGAGATACATTCAAAATAGTCTGTGTACCCATCCGGGCATCTCACACAGCTCTGAATACAGCAATACATAGATTTTAGTATATGAAACAATTTTCCGTTAATACCTTTCTTTCTTAATCTTAGGATAGTAAAAAGTGCATCTCTGGATACGCTGTCAAAGGCCTTGCAAAAATCAATGAAAGCTGCATACACCTTCTTTCTTCTCCCTAAATACCTTTCTATAATACCATAAAGAGTGAATATATTGTCGACTGTACTATATCCTTTCCTAAAACCAGCCTGTTCCTCCTAGATCAGTCCATGTTCTTCTGTCCACTCTTGTAGACGATAATTAAGAATGTAGGAAGACCTCACTCAGTGTCCTTGTCAAGCTTATACCTCTGTAGTTTGGATCATTACGGTTACCTTTCTTGTACACTAGTACAATGATTGATTCTCACCAACTAGTAGGAAATGAACCACTATCAAATATGACATTAAACAAGGTTTGCAGATAGGGGACCAGTAGTGCAGTCCACAAAAGAGCATCACTTTGTTATTTTAAACTTTATTATGAGCACTCTGCTTGATCTGTCATCAATTGATGAATGGAGGTTTTTTGCCTATTAGTCTTCATAGGCAGTGTGAGGTCAATGACTATTGATCAGTCTTCAAACTTATTATTATCGTATGCCACTGCCAAATTTTATACACATAAATGTATAATGTCCCACACTGCCAATCTTGGCCCTTAGCACTAATACTAGTAATAGTAATAGCAGCCTAGCCTACAAAGGCTGATAGGCCGTAAAACACCATCTATCCATCCCTTAGCAGCTATTCCCATACCATGCCTTTCTGCTAGTGAAAGGGCATTCTCGTGCATTCTCCTACTTCAATTTATTGTTCTCCATTTATCAATCATCTGATGGTTTGGAACAACAAGTTGAAGGGGCACATGTTAAAAAGAGATTATTGCTCGGAAGCCAATTTATACACTTTTATGAATAAGTTTCCAATTATGAGAACGTGTGTGGTTATGAGTCATTGAGAGCAGCATGTGGCCGGAGTTTATCTGGTGCCCACTGCATCAGCTGCAAGTTGTGATGGCTGGTAGGCTTTCCGGGTCTGCCTCAGTAGCTCAGCCAGTGGCAGCATTCATCTGCTTGCCACCAGTAACAGAAAAAGTGTTATTTTGTACCTAAGTAATGCTGTTGGGCAAGCTGAAATTGTGAATAAGTAAATAAATCAGCCAATGGAATGCAGATTGTCTTTTGCACTTAATACTGTAGTTGCAGCAGAGCCTTGAGAATTTCAACATGCTATGCCTCATGCTGCCATGCTCCACCCCATGCCACCCTCTGGTAGCCAGGGAAAAGATGAGCTCCCTCTCAGCTTTTCCATTTCAAATTTGTTCTAAATTTTGCAGCCATGTGGTGATGTTGTGGCTGGACTTTTGCACACAGAATGCATGATCACTATATTTTGCACAATGAATCTGAGGAGGTAAACATAAGTGAAACCTCAATCCTTTGCTGATGGCTAGGAGTGGAACGGGGTATGGCATTAAGGGGTAAATCATGTGGCATGAGACAATATGCATGAAGGACCTGGAAGTGTTATTACCGGGAAATGATTAATGAATTTTTCATGATGTGAGCATTTTCTTGATTTGACACTTCAGGGGTATGCCCTGGTGGAGTATGAAACCTTCAAGGAGGCTCAAACTGCCATTGACAACCTGAATGGAACAGATGTTCTCGGACAGAAAATCAGCGTTGACTGGGCCTTTGTTCGAGGACCTAGGAAAGTCAAGTAAGTGCATATCCAGTCAACTCCTCATTCTTTGTTCAGTTGTTGCTATGAGATTGATAACTGGTGGGAAAGTGTGGGTGGGCTCGATCACTGACATGTTCTTTCTACATGCCACTGTCCAGTCTTTGAGACCACTGACGGATCAAAGGAGACTGCAAGGTCTGAATCTGCTTGAACTCATGGAAGTAGCATCTTGTCACCAGGGAGTTGATTCTTTATTAGGCACACACACAAAAGTTGTGGTTAAGGTAACATGGCAAAAAAGGGGGGGATCGGTAGGTCAGCCTTTTATGTATTTATTTCTTCTTTTATTTAGGAGGCCAGACTGAACTTAAGGGGAGACACGGCAGTGGAAATTGATAATTTGGGTTTACTTTGTCGATTTTGAAAATTTGCCGATTTTGCACTCTGTGACCTCTCTACATATGGACCCGATGTTGCTTTAGTGTGAAAACGAACTCTTTATGGGCTAAATTCAGCAATAAAACATACCACCCTCCTATCAAACGAGTCTTCTTGTGCAATATTTCGTCAAAATTTGCAATGTTTGGGTCTTGGCAACGGGCCTAAATTTTGAATGAACCCTTGCAAGTTAGGTATCGCTGGAAAGCGGCACATTTCGTCTACAAATTGCAAGGGACGTAACTCTTCTAGACTTCTTCTCCATAGAGCTACATGGCAGCAACGAAGAGGTAGATTGTATGAGATCTGGTCAGCTGACGCGAATGGACCAATCGGAGAGCTGGAATCGCTACCACAATGCAATGCGGCTTAGAGACAAAATGGCTTCCACATGCGCTGTTGCATTGTCAGTTTAAATACATTTTGCCATGCCTGGACGAAAATCGCACACTGTAGGTGCTTTTAAACTCACGAAAAGCAAGAAAAGAAAGGAACAACTGTCAGCTGCACGAGCTGTGAAGGGAAGAAAGCCTTGTGATGTGGAATCGACGTCAGCCACGTGTGCGGACGCACTATCAGCGACTGCTACATCGTAACATCGTCATCGGCTGAACCAGTCCCATCTACATCGGCTGCTGAACCACTGGCATCAAGTTCCAGCTACAGCACACCAGCCTCCTCTACATCTGCTGATGATCCGGCACCATCCTCATCGCGATTGAAATTGGAGAGATTTCGAGAGGAGTATGACATGCCCAGTGCAGCCGACCGAGTGTGGATTCTGACAGAGATCGGTCAGCTCAATGAACTCATTTCGGATGCAGTGTGTCCAAAGTGCTTCGAGAATCGTCTTTCAGTACTAGCTGGCACCCCTCTTGGATTTTCTCGGGAGATGACTATGATTTGTGGACGATGTAGAGAGGTAAGAAAATGATTTCTTCACCTCGCATTGAAAAGAGGCAGGAGAAGAACGTGGGGTTTGAGGTAAACAGGCGTGCTGTGCTGCATTCCCATGAAATTGGTGGTGGGTATGCTGCCTTGCGAAAGTTGTGCACAGTTTTCAGTATGCCTCTTCTCCATGGCAAAACTTTTTCCAGCATTGACAGGAGAGTCTGTGATGCTCTTGCTGCATCAAGGGAAGCCACACTGAACATGACAGTGGACTTTGTGAAATGGCAATACAGAGAGACCCATCATTCTGGCCAACACTCAGCAGAGGAGTTCAGTGAGGAAGACAGTGAGGATGACACAGCATGGGATGAAGATGATGGGATACCATGAATGATAGATCTATAGATGTGTTGTTCGATGGTACATGGCAGAAACGAGGATTCACATCTCACAATGGTGTGGGCGTTGTGATTGATGTCCTCACAGGGTATGCTGTAGACTTCGAGGTGCTGTCAACATACTGCCACGTGTGCACCATGAACAAAGAAAAACTGAGGAAGATGACTGCAGCTGAGAGATGCAGGGGTGATGCAGAGTTTGAACATTGCTGCAAATGAGGTGACCCTGCTTCTGCTGCAGAAAGAAGATGCCAAGAGGAAGAGGAAGGCAGATAAAGCTGCAACTCTAGCTTTCCTAAACAAAAGACGTTCATACCGTGTTGAGCATCTGCATGACATTGCTGCTCAGGAGGATGAAGAGGGACCAATCTATGGCCCAGGCATGCTGGAAGACTCATAGAAGGTGACAGGGAAGCAGAAATTGGCTGTAAATTTGACTGAAAGTCCTTTTTCTGTGACATGGAACATTCCAAAAACTTTGTCGGCTGATTTCTCGGATTGTTGATTTTTCACGATGGTAGCTTCATGTAGAAATCGATAGAAAGTTGTGTGTTTGTGCTAGTCACTTTCTGTTTTTTGACTCACATGCGAAGCAAAAGTGAGTCTATGTACTGAGCCGTGTCGTCCGTCCGTCCGTCCGGGCGTCCGTCCGTCCGTCCGTAAAAAACTTAAACGTTGGATTTTTCTCGGAGACTATTAAGTCTATCAACACCAAATGTGGCATGATGGTGTATGATGACAAGGCCTCAAAAAACATACACAGTGACTTGACCTTGCTTCAAGGTCAAGGTCACAGGAGCCATAAATGTGGTCTCAAAAACAGTCATTTTTCACATTTTCCCAATTTTCTCCCACGTTATTGAGAATGGCGACCTTAGCTACAAGTGGTATATAGGTCAAAGCAAGCCCTATCTTTTGATACCAGTTTGGTTGACCTTGCTTCAAGGTCAAGGTCACAGGAGCTCTTCAAAGTTGGATTGTATACATATTTTGAAGTGACCTTGACCCTGAACTATGGAAGATAACTGTTTCAAACTTAATAATTATGTGGGGCACATGTTATACTTTCATCATGAGACACATTTGGTCACATATCATCAAGGTCAAGGTCACTTTGACCCTTATGAAATGTGACCAAAATGGGGTAGTGAACCACTAAAAGTGACTATATCTCATGGTAGAAAGTGCCAATAAGCACCATTGTGCTTCCTATGTCTTGAATTAACAGCTTTGTGTTGCATGACCTTGGATGACCTTGACCTTGGGTCAAGGTCACATGTATTTTGGTAGGAAAAATGTGTAAAGCATTTCTTTGTGTATGATGTCATTGGTAGGTTTAGTTGTTTGACCTTGACCTTGAAGGTCACCTGAAGGTCAAGGTCATATAAAGGTCAAGGTCAAGCATGTGAGTCGTATGGGCTTTGCCCTTCTTGTTTCATTTTGTAGACAGATGAGTAGTCTGTGATATTACAATGAGAATTTTAAAGAAAAACATTTGGTAAATTTTGCATTTGCTGAAGATTAAAAAAAATTCAAGCCTTACCCAAACAGAAAACATATAGTTAAAATTTTAGGTTGTAGAGTTTTTTTTAAACAAGATAGACAAGATGTCTTCATGTAATCTCATGAGCAACATTATTATATGCAAATTAAAATTTGTTTGAAGTTGATATGTAGTCTCTTGATTTTTTAACTGATTTCTTTAAAAATACATATTTTCCCCCATTTCCGTCATAAAACTATCATTATCCTCATAAGTACACCAGATACAGCCTTTATTTTATTTTTTGTTTGTTTATTCCAAATGAACTAAATCAAAAATCAGCATCAAAATTGGAGAGAAAAAAATTGGTAAAAAATTTGTTCTGTAGCTGCCAGGTCTCCCCTTAAACCAAACTTTCACTGAAAACGCTTTTTTACACCTAAATAGTGGATTCCCCGAGTGCTTATAGGATGGGAAGTTGGGACAGCACGCAGCTCCTTGTTTACTGGCAATTTCTTTCTTTTCTTTTCTTTGCATGATCAAAAAATATAATTGGGGTTGGCAGAAAAAAGCATAGTTGGTCGGGTTACCCTCACCACACCTTCCCCCCTCCCCCTAGCTAGATAGCTTGCTCTTAACTTTGTGCCAAACTGTTGATCTATGATTGTTCATTTCATTATTGAAACTGCCACACATGATATTGGTTTTCAACCCTGTCTGGACTCATGCTGTATATTTGTGTACAAGTGGACTTGACATTCTGTTCCTTCTTGGTGTTGTCTTACACTCTTTTCAGATGACAGAGGTAGATTTAAGGGAGACAACTCTTCTGAGACACAGGCTATATTTACAAACGCTCTCTGTAAGGCAAGATTTGTCACTTACTAGTGGCTTTTGGTGGCCAGATGGTCAACCATCTTGTGAAAAACTTTGTAAATGTCTATTTCACTAAAAGACAGTGGAATGTACACATGTTCTTCACAATAAAACACTTGTGCACCTTGAGTCTCGTTGCAATCTAAAGCATTCGAAAGAAATAGTGGCGTTCCAATGTTGTTGACATGCATGTGGCAGGCATTCACATTCACCATGCATTTTCCGTTTACTGTTTTCTGTACTATATAAAGGAGGTGTGAATTTTTTAGTCTCTCCCCAAAATTCCCATTGATTTTCTTTCTGCATGCAACCATTTAGTGTTGAAAGATTACTAACAGATCAAAGGGAACTGCAAGATTTATCGGCTTGAAATATCATCTCTTCAACAGGGGATTCTTTATTAGCTAGATTGGCTTGCACAAAATCCACAGTGTAGCTTGAATTTTTGCTGACTGAAATGGCCTTTTATATTAGTAAACACTTTTGGTCATAAGTTTTCATTAACTTTTTCCTGTGCTTGTGTGCAGTGTCATAAGCTTTGAAGCTTACTTAGTGGTACAAAGACCTTAAATTATCAAGATCTTTCTGTGGTGTGCGTGCGTGTGTATTCTTTTGTCCTGGGGGAAAGGGGGTGGATAAAAGACAATCTTAGAAATGATAATCAAATTTTACAATCGAGTTTCACCCAGGGAGTTGAAATGATGTTGGAGTGACAACAAGAATAGTCCAATGACCAGGGGATAAAAGTGTGCAGTTTGAGCAGAGCTCATCAGTGAGTGGAACATTGCAATATAAAAAAGAGCACCATTACCTTTATTTTTACCTTTCTTTCCCCTTGCCTGTAATTGACCATGCTTCAAAAGGAACAGGTGTCCACCCTTGACAAAAGGATATTGCACTGAACATCACTGCTCGCTCCAGTTTACTGTTACTGCAGTGGTCTTATTATTTCCACCCAACCAGGCAGAAACTTCCCATACACAAATGCTCTCAAACTATGTTTCTGCTTTGTTTCAGGGGCGGAAGGAAAAGTGACCGACGGAGGCGTTGAGGTGTAGAGTCTTCATGTTCTCGTTTGTGTTGTTCCTCATGGTTGATCACAGCAGTTGTCATTAAAGTTGCGCTCTTCCTGGGCTGGGCTGGGCTGGGCTGGGCTGGGCTTACCTTCTGGTCTTTGACCATCTCTTGCAGGCAGCACATGACCTCAGTGACACCTGTGCACTGGATTTCCTTGCTGCCTGCCCTCCTCACCCCTCTCTCTGCCTCTGTGGCTTTATTCACCTTCCTTATGGAAATGACAGCCCAGAATAAAATTTTGCCATCACACAGGTTTTACAAGTTGTTCATAATTGGTTTTACTTTAGTTTGTACAATAATTTTCCAAGTCATGAAAGGGGGAATAAGATATATTTAATGTGGGTTCTGTGTAGACTGTTAAAACATGCAGAGAACTGCAATTTGGGAATCTATGTTAACTCTCAAGGTGTAATTCACAGGTAGATCTTCTGTCATGAGCTCAGCTTTGTCAATACATAATTCCATTTTCATAAATCATTAAATGAATGTAACATACAGAAGACTGACATGTGTTGTCATGAACTTTTACTGACTATACCTCATTGTTTTGTAGTTTACTTCATCTCATCATCACTTGTGCACTGTAAAGTAAATAAAAGATCATGACCCTATAATGCTCTTCGTTCTGTCATACCTTCTTTGCCTGGACATGTGGATGCAGTCAGTGATCAGTGACAAGTTAACTGTGATGTCAGTGATCAGTGACAAGTTAACTGTGATGTCAGTGATCAGTGACAAGTTAACTGTGATGTCAGTGATCAGTGACAAGTTAACTGTGATGGTGGTCAGTCACCATTAAAAAAATGCTTTCTTGTTTCTCATGCATTCAGTGAAGGCACAAGAGAGGGAAAATCTGCCTTTTACATGAGGGGGGTATTGGGAGCACTGGTATGAAGTGGTTGATGGATCTAGGTCTGCAACCGTCGTCTCTCATGGGTACTGGGAACTCGCCACTAGTGGTTTATCTTGACTGTCGCCACTGCTCTCCAGATGAATGCATGTTCCCCAGCTCTAGTTAACGGCGTGTGTCTTAAGTTCCAGTTAAGTCTTTCAAATTTTTACTGCAGTGTTTCTCTTCAGCACAATTAATCAGAAAGTGTGCTTGAGCATCGAATGATACTGCAGGATGAAATTGAAAGAGTGCTTTATATACATGGGGAGACCAAGCTTTGAGCTACAGAGAAGATGAAGGAATGTCTTGGCACACAGGAATGTCTAAACTGTACAGAAAAGAAAGACTGAATGCAATGTTTAGTTTAGTTGTATTTGAAGAAGACAGTTTGGAGTCTCATCTTAACTTGACACCACCACTCATTCAGAAAAAGAGCCACAAAAGATAAACTATTCAACACAAAAACTTTATTGCAGCTTCAACATCCAAGTATTAATTATATTTTTGCTCCTAGGTCAAGAAGAAGTGAAATAAAGACATAATTGTTAGTCAAATTAGAGGTTAGCATTCGTCTTAACTCGACTTTACACCGCAGTCAATTTTCATGTCACACTTTGGTGTAGAGTTAAGATGAGACTCCAAACCAGACCCATGACTCCAGACCATGTGTGTCTGTGTGTGAGTGTGAGTGTGTGTGTGTGTGAGTGTGTGTGGGGTGGGTGTGTGTGTAGGGGTGTGTGTGTATGTGTAGGTGTGTGTGTGAGTGTAGGTGTGTGTGTGTGTGCATGTGGTCAAGAGTACAGAGGTGCTGAGTATTGGTGTGACACAAATATTTCAAAATAAACTTTCTGATACAGTAATGATAAACTCTTCATTTTACATAAATATGATGCATTAGGTGATGTCTAAACTGTGCAGAAAAGAAAGACTGAATGCAATGTTTAGTTTAGTTGTATATGAAGAAGACCTACATGAACACACAAGCTCAATACAGCCGGCAACATGTTCGCTGGCCGGGACAGCAAAATAGATTTATTTCACTCAGAATGTCAATCAAAATAGGGCAACGTACTTATTTTTTTAATCAGTGATTGATTAAATCATCATATTTTCTGTGACACTGAGACCAGACCATCAAAACAATTAGCACTAGGCCTTGAATCAAATCGTCGTGCGATATCTTACCTTGCTGCAAATGTACGTGTACTGCGTGATTGTGTTGACGTTCAACTGGTCAGCTGGGCGATTGCAGGCTTTTATCCAGCGAAGGCAATGATCTAGATGGTACATATTCTTTCCTGGTTTCACAAATGGAATGAATTTGACGCCAACACAGCGTTCAATGTATCTACTATCCGCTTTACATAGTCCCCAAGCACAGCTCTTGTTACTCGGCATTATGAAAGATTCGCGGGAAGCTGCCCCGAAAACAAGGGAAGTAACTCCCAGAGCCTCGATATGTGGATATGGTCTATTCTTGGGGAGTTCTGATGCTTTAATTGTGGACATATGACAGAATTTGAGTTCGATTTCAAGTGATTGCCAGCAACTGTAGAAATCAATTGCATTTCTGAAAACTCCACAAAAAAATGATTTGTGCACCTCTTGGGGTCTGTGGCAAGAAAGTAGCTGCCTTGTGGAAAGTCTGTAGAATGATGGAGGAATAGTGGGATTAGACTCCATTTTTTTCATACATCCCACTCTGGATGGAAAGTCTGCATGGACTTTAGAGGCCAACTTGGATGCATGGTCTTGGAATACAGGAATGATCTTGGTGCAGAGGTGTCCTAATCAAGTTAACTTTCATGTGTGTATGTGTGTGTTTTTTAATGACTGTGAAAGATGAATCCAAGTTGGATTCATTTAGCTGGAAAAGATTAATACTGTCCAAATACATTTTGGAATAAATGAGAGACAAAACAACAGAATTTTCAAAGCAAAGAGAAAGCTTTATTGAAGCAGAGGGACATCATCAGAACTGTTGCATCATATCTAGTGCCGACCATAAGCCTGTCGACGTAAAGTGCCATTCCAAAAAGCTATGAAAATAGTATTACAGCAAAATACGATGTATTGACGGAAATTTTCAGGCGATGTTTGCCTGATCTAATGCACCGATGCTACAGCTGTGCCTTGGTTGGTGATAGTGAGAATTCAAAGAACACCAAAGTACCTGTATAGTGGGGATGCTCCCTCAATATACAAACTGAGTGGACTCTATATTGTTTGTAACCTGATTTTTTTTGCTGAGAGCTCCATTTTCTACATGAAGATGAAATATTGAAGGGAAAAACACACAAATTGTGCTCTACCTAAGCAAGCATGTAATTATTTCTGAGAACACACAAGCTGTTTGTTGGAGCAATTTGTTTGATAAATCTTGTAAAACACACGTAATAAGACTATCCACTAAACCAACCAGCAAATATCTTATTAATACAATATATATGTCCATATCACATTTAGGGAAATGGTTAGGTAAGGATTTCCAAAGGCAGACATAATACATGTTTTAACAGTAAAGACACATAAGGGTGTGGTGTGTTGGTCTAGAAAGCACAAGTAGGCATTGATCTAAATAAAGTGGGTTAATACAACCATCAGAGATGTGGTGTGCCGTCTTCACTTGCATGATGGCCGAGTTCTGGGACATATGACATGTAGGCGATGTATTCAGAGAAACTAAACCATTTCACTAAAGGCCACAAGTGCAACTTGAACAATTTCCAATTACCTTAGTACCCTACATGCTGTTGGGAGATTACCATGTTACCTTCTGTTAATTAAGATATTACACAGAGAAGTTGGCATGTGCAATATATTCTCACACAAAATCTGTTAAACATTCAGTTGGTGATGGAAATAATGAAACTGTTGAATATAATTACTATAAATCTAACTTGCTAAAGGTGTACAGGTTTGACATTTTTCACAAAACTATTAAATTTGTTGTAAAAAATTTGATGTTTATAAATGTGAAAGCAAAGTTCAAATCAACTCTGATGAACTCCTTGTCAAGGTTCCTTTTCTTTCCACTTGATTACAATGTACTTGAATTACTTTTTCCTATGATGCATCTTCCAGTTACTTTTATTCTACTTGATCAAAATACCTCCTCTTTAGCATCTCTGTGATGTGTTCTGACCATATTCCAAATGTTTACTGAATGTCTTCACACTGCAAACAGTCAGAGCTCATCCTTATTAAATCTGCTTTGAGGTTTTCATTTAAGTTTAAGACAAAAATTAACACTTGGGGTTTTTTCCCTCTCCATCACCATAACGCCTCTGAAAAATAAACTCTTAATGACAAGCATCAGACTGTCTGTACCTGTTATAATACAACTGAATCAACTAAGCATAAATTGTTTTTCTGCTACTTCTATTCACACTCAGTACAACATGACATATTATACAAGTGCCTAAATAGCTAGCTAGTGATTAAAGATGAACTGGCATTTTACAATCTAATTGTAAGCTACACAAACTCTGACAGCGCAGAAGCATTTCCATTTAAATATATGCATATATCAACAAATAAGAGGGCTAGGTCAGTGATGACAGTGATAATAATTATATTAATAATTACTTGCCAGGTATACTGGACTTTCATGGTAGCATCACCTCCACTTGCCTCACTATGACAGTCAAAACAAAACTCGACTATGGACTGGCCTCTTGTCCATTCAGACAAGCAGCCCATTTCTACCCTCGACTATACAAAGACAAACTATTTCCAGCTTCTTCCTCTTCTGTCCTCCCCCTCCCCTACCAAATGTAGACATAGCACTGTCATTGGTGAAATCATCAACTGCGAGGGCAGCTGTGCAAACAGTCTGTAGGCAAGACTGCAAACTCCTTGCCACAAACCAGGTACTGCTCACTGGAGAACAGGGGTAAACATTCTCTGGCAAAAGTTTCAGTTCACACTGCACATCAACATGAATAAATATGAACGTGCTCATCATTACTCCAGCTACTGCCAGTGTCTTTAATGGGTGTCAGCAGTGCTTGGAATACCAACTTTATCAATCCTACTGTTATCCCGGTGACCATTCCCAGAATAACACCCATTACACATGTAACTACCCACTAGCATGAATGCTCGCGTGTCCTTCAATTGGTCAGAATAATGATTGATTACTGCTGTGCAGTACCATTGCCTTGCCTTGACCTAGCATTTAGGTTTGTTTTTTTAAACCAATCATATACTTTCACTTATTAAAATGGCACAAATCCCAAGTATAAATTCTATGCAGATGACATATAAGATCTATTAAAAAAATTAATGACATGTTACAAAATAACGCAATGGAAAGTAATTTACAAGACAATAAAGCACACAATCATTAATTGCCCCAAAAAATTAGCAAAAAATTAAGTAACATGAAGGGAAAAATATTAGGCAAAACTGCCCCATCAGTTCTTGTTGATAATGGCACATATTAGATTCATACACTCACATTTATAATGCATCAAAGTTAAGCTATATGACTTGTGTTATTTATAACTGTGTTTATCTTGTTGGTAATATTTTAATAGTATAAAACAATCGAATGATTCAATCAACATACAAGTAAATTTTTTCCAAGGATTTAGATAATAATACACACTTTTTCATGAAATGTGATCAGTCATACCATATTCATTGATTTGTGGATACAGTAGGGATGTGCATACATTTTTATTTCAGATTTAAATGTGATTCTCCAGTAATGTGTTGGGACAGTGCAGTTGAATGGTACAAATGTTTTAATATCACTCATCTTCAAGAAGCCATGTAAACAAATGGCACTGCAAATATCACAAATGATGGTAACAATTGTTTGATATCACTACTCATCTCCATGCATCTAAGACAGACACACTGAACTGCATATATCGCATTAGCTGCTCAGGCTCAAGTTTCTTATGCGTTCAACTTTCCATTTTCTTATATGCCTAGCATGCAAGTGCCTGCTATGCCACCAGATATGCTGATTTGTGTTATCTAGTCCAGTAGATCACACAACATACTGCATACAGCACCTCCATCCAATCAAAGCCCTTTCTTATTCAATGAGACAACCATCAACGAGAATACATATTCTGTTCTCATTGCCCATCTAGAAGCAACCAGCAGGCCAGTACAGGTTCATACACCCAGCAGTAGTAGTGTCTGATGTTTCATCCTTGTAGTATGCACATAACTAGAAATTGTCTGATAATGCTAGTGCACTTGATAATGTGATAAAGAGTAGTAACATAATCACCATAAACATGTCAAGTTGCACATCTAAAGATGTTGGCATTAATACACAAAACATTTCTTTAATATTTAAATATACAAGATAATTATTTTTGTCATCAAAGCAAAGACATATCAACAATTTCTCACAATGACATAGCAATTCTTATGTTCTCCTCTACTTCTAGTACTAGAACCATTACTACTACTACTACTACTACTACCACTACCACCACCACTACTACTATCTACTTACACTGCAACATCATTTCAAACAAAAATATTCAAAGAAGAAAATCATTATAACTTTCTCAGTGCAAAGATAATAAATTCACTTATGCAGTTATGGTTGTCATAATAACTAGCATCTAACAAAACACTGCCATCACATTCAACTTGGATAAACAGCAATGCTTCATAGTGCACCATTGCATATGGGTTATACAAAAATGTGCACATATCAGTAATCCATTTACAATAACATTCATTCTCTCATTCATTCTTTTCTTTCTTTCATTAATGCACTTAGACATCAGATGGACGAATCACAAAGTATCACTAACTTGCATGAACATTATTTTCATCAACCATTTCAAGAACCTAAATACATATCTTATTACTCTGGTCCTACAGAACAACAACATATTTTTCTAATATGTAGATGACAAATTTGGTTTGAAACATTTTCAAAATCATCACAATGCATCAAATCCAACAAGCAATGTGATTATATAAGTTTGTGTTAGTTATTTGGAGCACTCTGAAAATATCCTTTGACCCTTCCATGATAACACAATAAACTACCAGGTACCATTTTCCTTGCAGGACAACAGTACACAGAGGTACACGCGGTGACATGCAAACATGTGGACTGCATACAAAATATAAAAGTTGTATTGTTTAAAAAGTGAGAATATGTATACAATAATGCAAGTTTTTCAACCATGACATGAATCACAACATGTACAATCAATGAATTCTTCAAGATTAGCAAGACATTGGCTGTTGACACCCTTACCCAAATAAGTAGCTTTAAAATATGATTACATATGAGAAAATTGCAAGATTATAAGATAGCCAAATACAGTGTTCTCACTCATGTTATTACAATCAAAAAGAAAGTTTAACCCTGATGCACACACATCTATTTTGCAATACACAAGAGAAATACAGTTGTTAGATAATTGACAATATTGTTATAAAACAAACATGGAAAAGCGTATTTTCTTAGCCATACTTTTTCAATGCAAACAATAGCACAACTTGTGCATTTAAATTTGTTCAAAACAATGAAGTGCATAATTGAAACCATTATCAATTCACTCAAGGAAATTAAAAAAAGAGGGTGAAATTTGTCACATTGCAAGGGTATGTATGTGTTAACATCTATTCAAACGGGTAAAATCCTTCTAATGTAGTTCAAGAAAAATCAACAGGATGCTAATTGCTATAGATAAATATGTCGACTGTGTAATATGTATACCATGCCATCACAAGTGAACATCAGTCATTGACTATTCCACAACAAATATTTTTTAAGAGACACATGACATCTATGAATGTGATATAATCTGTATTTCATAATAGTTGTGTGAAAACATTAAATCACACATTTTAACATCAATCTTTTGTTAATCAAAAGATAATGCTCATGTGGAGTTTGTATTATGTAGCTGAAAGGTCACAGAAACTGAATGAAGACACAAGGGGTAAGTCATAAAATCAATATGATATCCAAGAAATGTCATTATATAGAAGATTGATGTGCAGTTTGTACTACGTGGCTGATGGTTCATTATAACTGCATGAAGACACAAGGGGTAAGTCATAAAATCAATATGATATCCAAGAAATGTCATTATATAGAAGATTGATGTGCAGTTTGTACTACGTGGCTGATGGTTCATTATAACTGCATGAAGACGCTAGGTGTATGTCATAAAATCATATATTCAAGAAATGTCATAATATGGTTGATTGATGTGCAGTTTGTATTACATGGCTGATGGTTTATAATATATTCTTGAAGACACAAGATGTAATTCATAAAATCAATCTGTTATTCAGGGAGTAAAATTATATGGATGATTGGTAGTAATGGTATTTTGTAACGTGTGTGAAGAACTTATGTCAAACTCTGTAACATCAATGTGTTGTTCATCTAAAGTCATGCATACATATAGTTCATATGATTCACAGTTTGTAGATTAAGATAATAACATCAATCTGCTCCTCAAGAACTGGCATATCACTTACCTTCATTGAATAATCATAATGTAAGTGTCAATTCACAATAAGTATGTAAAGACATAAGGTTAAACTCTCAAACCAATATGCTATTCAAGAAATGTAATATGAGAACATGGTTATGTGTTGTATTTCAAGCTACCAAAAAGAAACTCAAAGCAAATGTGCACATCATTTCACAAAATGATGTCATATCCTAACCAGCAGTTCACTAAAAAGCACATCACCAATTCTCCTTCCTTAACAGTGCTGGGGATATGTGCATGTTAAATGTATGACTGAAAATCCTGATTGATAATATTTATCACCTATGACATCATAATTTGTCATCATTCTTGAAGAAAAAACTGTTGCTAATTTGCTAAGTAAATTAATGTAACACATTGGTGGAAGCATAATATTATACATCTACATGAATTTGCAAAAGCACAATATACAACAGGAACATGTGTACCAAACACCTCAAGCTATGCCATCTACAAGCACTCACTTGGACTCGAGACCATCACTGAGGAAAGCAGAGCAAAGCAGGGGTGTGTCAGTTGCCAGGTAAGAGGATGTTCCTTGCAGACAACAGTATGCCAGAGGTCAGATCACAGGCAGCACGTGCCCTAGTCTCTGAACACGTGGGAAAGGGGTTCCCTGGCGATGCCAGGATGTCGGGCTGACCTACAAACTCTGGGTCCCCTGTCTCCTTTAGCAGCTGATGCACAAGGGGGGACATCTCCTGGACATGCAAAAGATAAACTGTCAGTGCTATAAAAGTTATTGCCAAATGTGGTCCGCACTCTGTGACAACAAACAGTGCTTGGACTACCACAAGGGCTGCAGTAATTAAAAAGATTCCCACTAAAACAAGGTCCCGTTTTATCTATGGAAAATATTTTTGAAAATATGCCTCGTTCCCCGTAATGTGCCCATTGTAATAAGGTGAATACAACGTATCTGTAGTGAATGGGCATTATTTAAAAACTATATGTAAGCTATAGATCAGCAAAACAAGAGTGTGCATAAAGCAAGTTCACTATTTGCATCAGTTGGAGTAGAATAAGATGCAGGAAAATTGCACTTCTTCCAAGCAATGCTAGATGTCACAAAGACTTGTCCTCTACAAATGTCATTTTTGTATTTCTCCAAGCTTTGTACAGAGAAAAACCGATCAACAACAGCAGATTTCTGTAGAGATGAATTATCACTTATGTTTCAGACATATAAATGCAAATCTGTTTACAGAAATAAGCAGTTATTTTAACAGTAGACGCTAATTTTCAGTGAATCAGATAATTCACATAAGAGTAGGCTGCCTCCTACATTTTCACTTTCCAAAGCAAAATTTGTCTTGAAATCATTGATTTATACTGTAATAGCCTACACATTTACTGGAGAGTTAATGAAGAAAACTGACCTTTTGCTGCAAATGTCTGACTTACCGTGTTCTGCGCCAACGCGACAAGGTCGTGGCCTTGAAGACTGGCGTGGCGACTGTCTTCCATGTAGCGGGCAGCTCTCAGCGCCATTTCAGTCGCCTTGCAGAGCAGATAATGCAAGCAAGAATTAAACTCGTACCATTATCATGTATTACAACTCGGCAACATTCACAACCACTCTGACAAGGTTTTTCAGCCTATGGGGGAAATTGTCAACCTGTATAAACAACGACATGTAGTACCCACCAAGGACGACATAAAATGGTAATTCAAACATGGTTGTGTTAGGCTATGGTGCTTCTTCCTGTCTGTAAAACACGGTTCTAAAGGGACACTGACAGTTACTAGAAGCCAGAGAGTGGCCCCATGGAGTCCTATTTAATTTATAAAGCCAGAGTTTCAGCCGACATGACCTCATGACTTATCATGTTCTACGAGGAGCATTTTACCTAGAAGCCATGCTGATTTCCAATATCAGTGGGTCTTTATTGTCACTATTTGTTACCTTCCTTCTCCTCTTTTTCTTTCTTCCTGCTGCACCATATTTTGCACAACATCAACATTCCTTCCTTTGTATACCATATCAGTTGGATTTGTTGTCCTTATTTTCAAAGGTTGTAGATGCGGAAAATGGTGGAGAGAGAGAGAGAGAGAGAGAGAGAGAGAGAGAGAGAGAGAGAGAGAGAGAGAGAGAGAGAGAGAGAGACAGAGACAGACAGACAGACAGACAGACAGACAGACAGACAGACAGACACACACACACACACACACACACACACACACACACACACACACACACACACACACACACATGAGGTTAATCATCACCTGGAGACAAAGACGGAAGACCTCCTGGAGAGGGGTTCCCAGTCCAGTGCCACATGTCTGACAGCCGCCATTCACGGCCAGGGCACGAGTCAGCTGTGTCTGGGCGTGACGCAGCCACCTCCACGCTTCCCCTGGCTGCGGGTTGGCCTCAGAGCCGACCAAGCTGTGCCAGGAGCCGCAGTCATTCTCGTCCTCCTTGTTCTCCTCCTGTCCTTGGCAGTCTCCCTGGCTCCCGTCTCCTGCGCTTGCTCGCTCTGTTGAGGCGCCTTGTTTAGGTGCATGGGTTTTGACGAAGTCGCCCCACAGCTGTCGGTAGGACTTGCCGCGCTCCGACGCTACCTTGCTGAGTCTGCCGACGTCTTCTGGGCTGCTGCTGGACCCCGACGCCTGGTCCGACTCCCTGGCAGCAGCTCTCCGTCCTCCAGCCTGCTGAGTTGTCTTCCAGGTTGCGCAAATCTGAGCTGTCGCCTTGTGGAAAGAAAGGAGTTGAATCGTTCTTAGATCGTGTATGTGCTTAGCAACTTTCTTTCTTTTTCTTTTTTTGGGGGGTGGGGGTGGGGTGGGGGGTGGGGTCTCTTTGTGTTCAATAGAACATACAAAGCATCTACAGAATAAAGTATTTTAGCTTTTTGACTCACATGCGAAGCAAAAGTGAGTCTATGTACTCACCCCTGTCGTCCGTCCGGGCGGGCGTCCGTCCGTCCGTCCGTCCGTCCGTCCGTAAAAAACTTAAACGTTGGATTTTTCTCGGAGACTATTAAGTCTATCAGCACCAAATGTGGCATGATGGTGTATGATGACAAGGCCTCAAAAAACATACATAGTGACTTGACCTTGCTTCAAGGTCAAGGTCACAGGAGCCATAAATGTGGTCTCAAAAACAGTCATTTTTCACATTTTCCCAATTTTCTCCCACGTTATTGAGAATGGCGACCTTAGCTACAAGTGGTATATAGCTCAAAGCAAGCCCTATCTATTGATACCAGTTTGGTTGACCTTGCTTCAAGGTCAAGGTCACAGGAGCTCTTCAAAGTTGGATTGTATACAAATTTGGAAGTGACCTTGACCCTGAACTATGGCAGATAACTGTTTCAAACTTAATAATTATGTGGGGCACATGTTATACTTTCATCATGAGACACATTTGGTCACATATCATCAAGGTCAAGGTCACTTTGACCCTTATGAAATGTGACCAAAATGTGGTAGTGAACCACTAAAATTGACTATATCTCATGGTAGAAAGTGCCAATAAGCACCATTGTGCTTCCTATGTCTTGAATTAACAGCTTTGTGTTGCATGACCTTGGATGACCTTGACCTTGGGTCAAGGTCACATGTATTTTGGTAGGAAAAATGTGTAAAGCATTTCTTTGTGTATGATGTCATTGGTAGGTTTAGTTGTTTGACCTTGACCTTGAAGGTCACCTGAAGGTCAAGGTCATATAAAGGTCAAGGTCAAGCATGTGAGTCGTATGGGCTTTGCCCTTCTTGTTACACTTCTTTGCGATATAAAATTGAATGATTTTTAACTCCAAGAAATATAGCAGAATTGCTGTATTTATCTGCACAGTCGTCACACGCTGCGACTGCAGCGTGCATGTTAAAGGCACAGTCCAAGGATCTGGTATGCCTCTTGACACGTACCAAACACTGGTCAGTGGCGACCCCGAACGACAGCATCCTCACCCCAACCCCAATTTCATTTCATTTCAATAATTGATCTAATAAACCATATTGATGTTATCAAGTATATCATCTTCATCGTCGTCATCATCATCGTCATCGTCGTCATCATCATCATCATCATCATCATCATCATCATCGTCGTCGTCGTCGTCGTCGTCGTCGTCGTCGTCGTCTCTGTCGTTGTAGTCTTTGCATCGTCGTCATCATCGTCACCATCACCGCTTCCACCACCACCACCACTACTACTTACGCTACTACTACCATACTGCTGCAGCTGCTGCGGTACTACGACTACTACTACCACCACCACCACTACTACTACTTCTACTACTATTGCTACTGCTCCTACGGACTCTACTGCTACGAATGCTACTATTACTGCAACTGCAAATGCTACCACCACTGACTTTACCATCACTGGCACCACTACTAGTACAACAACACAGACAAGCCATGGTGGCTCGAGGACATACCGTGGCCCGTGTCGTGTCTCTGTCATTGCCGCATTCCATGTGCCACTTGAGCAGCATCCTCAGCACTGCCCGTAGTCCCTCTACCGCGTCCAACTCCTGGGCAGCGACCACTTGCTTCCGTATCTCCTCGACGACGATCTTCATGTCTGATTGTGGACGGAGCTCGAGAGACGGGGAGAGGGCACCTCGATGGAACTTGAAAAGTCGGGTAGCCGGAAGAATTCTCACTCCGTTTTTCTCTCCCATGTCCACTTCGTATCGAGCCGTCAGCTCTTGCGCAGTTTCATCGAGGGCCAGACGGATTATTCCGTACACAAACACGGGGCAGTCGCTGTAGGCCGTGTCAACGCCATTGTCCCCAGAGTTCCTGGGCTCACTGGTCCCCATTTGGTCTCGGCATCTGAAGTTGTCGACGGAGGGGTCGAAGATGCACACTCCTACCTTGCCCTTGGGGTCCAGGTTGGAGAAGGAGTGGTCAAGGAAGCAATGGAAACGTGTAGGTATGTACGTGCCAGCAGAGGGTAGTCGCTGCTTTCGACCCGACCGGCCCTCAAACATGATGTCGCGAATGTGTGCTCCGTCGAGCAAGGTGGAAATTTCCTCCGGGTCTTGCCACTGGCCAATCACTATCTCGAAGTGGTGCACGATCGTGTCGCCGCATTGAGAACACTGCAAGTGATATCTCAATGCCTCTGCAAGGCACCTTTCGATGACTCTTGTCTGGTCGAGTGCGCCGCTCGAGATGAAGAACACCAAGGATTCTTTCTTTGCTTCGTCGAGTTCTTTCTTGAAATGGCAAGGTGATATTATTTCGCTGCCCTCTATTCTCTCACCGCGGTGCATGAGAACTTTTTTGACTGCCGAGACTTCGGTGAATCGCACACGGGACAAACCGTCTACAATCTCGCGCGCTGTGTTCTCACTGTTCTCCTTTTCAGCCTCGTACCTGTAGTGACACACGAGACGAACGACTCCACGCTGGAAGTCGTCTTTGACCATCAAGCGAGAGTACCGGTCACACAGCGGACCTGCAGTAGCGGCAGTGAGTGGCATCTCTGCCGCGGATTCGCTCACGATATCCGTCAGCATCAGCATTCTGTGCTCAGGAGGAAGCAGGGCGACCGCAAACTCGGCTGTCAGCATGCTCCGGATACCCAATTCCGCGAATCCGATGAAGTATGGGAATGGGTGAGTCTTGCAGCGAGTTTGCATGTGACGGTTGTTGGCCACAACCAGAGTTGTTGATGGTCTGAGGACTCTCTGGAAGTCAGGTAGGAAGACGATGGGTTCAGACAGGGTTATTTGCCTTTCCTCCTTAGACTTCAGGCAGTCAAACAGTAGAGAGATGGCTTTGGAGGCAACCCTCAGCTTTTCGACAGTCAGCGGGGTGTCTCCAGATTCACTGTGCAATTTTGCAAGAACGTGTGCGTAACTGTTGGCCGTGGGAAGTTCAACAACACCAAGAGACTGGAACAGAGGGAAAAACTTTCCAAAGTATATGTCTGCTTCATGAATGTATCCCTCAATTTTTCCACTGTAGCCGTTTTTCAAGACAACTTCCACGGCTCGAGCAACCCTTGCCTCTTCAGGAAGATAGATGATAGGTTCTCTGGCTAAGAGGGCAGCGAAGTTCTCGGGTTCTCTTGACATGAACGTGTACAGTGCTTCCATGACTTCTCTGCAAAGGTATTTTCTGTCCTTCATGTCCGTTGTCTCCATTCTCTCCATTCGCCGGCAGATGTTTCGAGCATGGCTTGCGACCATCTCCTTGGACGGATTCCCAGAGAGATCAAGCTGTTTTAGGATGATGTTAACTAGAGGAGTTTTGCATCTGTACAGCTCATGCTGCCAACTCCACTCTGGCAGGCGAGGATCGCAGACTGGGTGGAGCATGTGGCTGCTGGTCCAGACGAGCTGGTGGTGACTGGAGGATGCCGACTGCGAGAAGGACACCAAGCCTCCGATGGGAAATTGCTCGTGTAGTGTCAGCAGCACAGGTACATTTTCAGGAGAGTTCAGGTCGTGTGGGAGGAGAAATGCCACGTCTCTCAATCTCGGCAACAGGTTTTCTTCAACCAGCCTTGGTCTGCTGAACAAGTGCTCGAAGAGAAGCAGGGATTTCTTCCTGCCCTCTTCTGTTATGCTTTCCCTGTGACTTGCTGCCAGCTCTTGCGCGAAGCTCACGAACATGTCTGCCGTCACCTCGTTCACCATGCCGGCTCTGATCATGAAATCGTGCCATCTCTCATCACAGAAAGGCGGAGGTGGGAGCTTTTCTGGGCACATGGCCTCAAACACGTCAATGGTTGGACTGTAGAATTCACTGGCACGGTGCCAGTGGCCTTCTGGAGCTTCCACGAATTTCAGATTTTTCAAAGCCGGTCCGAGGTCTCTATTGATGCTGTGCAGATCGGTGATTAGATCCCAGATGTATTCCAGATGAACAAGTCGGCTCTTTGGCGGCAGAGTGTGAAAGTTGGGCATCAAATAGTCTCTGTAGAACTCAATAACGCAAATGCTTCTGACGCCCATGATGTTAGCGATGCTTGTTGGAGTTGCTGTGCCTTTGAGCAACGTGCGTCCCAGCTCGCCTCCCAGTACATCCATGCCGTTTGTAGGCATGTCACCCTGGATAGAAAGTGCTTTCGAGGGTTCTGGGACTGTCGTCACGGTGTTCGCCAATGTGCGGAATAGTCGCAACTTGGACAGAAGTCGCTGGACGTTGCTCGGGTCATGGAGAGTCTGGCATATCTGGGTTATGTGATCTCCAAACAACGACAGTAACCGTGAAGCCTCCCAGCCGTCTAAAGTAGGGAATTCTTTCACTGATGTCAACAAACTGAAGAGCCTGGCAGGGTAACCTGCTGACGAAACCAATTTTTTTACTAATCTGGAACCTGTCTTTCCAAACAACTTTGCCACCTTGGGCACTGGAAATTTGTCAACAATTGTTGACAGTGCGCGGAAATTCTTTTCCATAGACGTATCAAGGACTTTCCAGGCTGACTTGATGGTGAACATGAGTACTTTCTTATCAGGACTCACAGCTGGAATGAGAGACCAGGGCCCTAAGGGAGTCAGGGATGTCTGCAATTTCTCCTCTTCGACTTCCTGGTCACTTGGTAAAAGACATTCACTCAGAAAATCCCAAAGGCCCCGAATCCATGTCTCTCCTCCGGGTTCGTCTTCCTTCCCAGTGAGTGGTTTTCCATCACCTTGCCAGTCCTGAGGTTTCAACGTGTCCGGCAACATTCTGCTGAAGGATTCGATGTCTAAGTTCTTGACTTTGACGTCCTCAGTTGATGCAAACTGAGAGACGAGGTTCCAGATATCACTGTGGGCAAAGCAACTTGCCGATTCTGGCAGGAGATGGAGATATGGAGATGCGTATACGTCTATCCTACCAAAGACGTCGAGGTTTCCGTCAGCAAGGGCCAGGAGAGGAAGTCCGCAGAGATTGTCTGGAAGTCCTTCCCATTTTTGGCAGAAGCTTAGCAAAGCTGCGACGCTTTTGACGTCCCTGATTCGGGTGTCCTCAAGATCTCGGGGCAAATTCTGAAGTTTGCAGAAACCATCCTTCTCTGCTGTCCATGTCTTCAGAAAATTGGCCGCCTCTTCTGGCGTCACGGTTTTCACGCCGCTTTGAATGTTCGCGATCGCAAAAGCGTCGTGGATTCTCATGGGGGTCTCCAGTATTTTCATGCCCACTCTTTTCAGAATGTCTGATGTTTCCTTGGCCTTTTCTGCAGCCTGGGCTTTTCTTCTACATTGATCTTCGATTTCATCCCAGTCGTTTCCATTGGTCGAAGAATCTTCGGATGTAGAATGTTCGTCCATGAAAAATGTTTCCAGGGCATTGAAGTAACCGGGGAATCCACTGTCACTGATCACCGAGGCGAACTGGATATCGTGCATTAGCTGACTTTGGTCGCTGTCCCTCACTTGAAGGTAGGGGAAAAGGCGTGGCTTTTTTGACGCCATGTCACAATACATCTGTTTGGCCATCTCCGTCCAGAGAGAAACCTCATCGGTTTCTCCTTTCGGCGAAAGATCCGGAAACAGATTGTGGTACTCGTCCAAGGCCGACTGGACTGACGCCTCATCGCTCAGCTGCCTGTGTTTACCCAGCCACCGGCTTTTGACTTCCTCGATGGCCCTGACGTACGCCGGGGCTACGACCCCCTTGGCGAGAGTTCGATTCCATTCCGTTCCCCAGACATTCTTCTTCTCACAGAGTCTCCGCCGAGACTCGTATTCCAGGCAGAAGTCTCCGTTGACGTGGACAGGGAGAGTTGTTTCTTGAGGCAAAGGCAAAGTGCAGAACACTTTGAATGTTCTTTTCCCGTAACTGGGCTTTGAGTCTCCGGATGCAGCGGCCTTCGGGGCTTTTTCGTCATGACCTTGGATGTGAGTGAGTGGAACTGCTACGCCCGCTCTGGGGAGGACATTCAGGTCTCTCTTTTCCCATGCTTCATTCACCGTTTCCTCCACCCGAATGTCTCCCGAGAAACCTGCTTTCCGCACAACGAGCCAGCTCTCTTTGACTCCTTTGCTGTTCTCCATGTCCACAGTCACCGTACAGTCCATCGGAGACATGTGCTCCAGACGAACGTCTCTGTCCTGCATTTTCCTTGCTTCTCCGTCCAAATGCCTGTAGAAAGCCATGTGCAGATTTCTGTCTTCGTTCGTCATGCTGGAGGTGGATTTGAATTCGAGAGTCAGTTTTCCGTTTTTGTCGATCTGATACAATTCGATGCATCGGACGCTTTTCAAAAACATCAGCATATCAAAGGCTTCGTCCTGTAGAGATCGCAGGACGCTCCGTATCTGTGATGGTTCCACGAACCTCGTACATATTTCGGACTCCATGGCCATGCTTTCTGTTCTCAGGGGGAATCTGAACAGGGTACCTTGACCCTCCAATTTCATTTCTTCCTCAGGGTAGCAGGCAAACTGATCCGAGAACGACGCTTTGAGAAGCTCGATGTTGTCGAAGATTCCCCCTGGATCGGACGGATCAGATTCGGGCACATACCGACACATGGGATCAAGAAAGCAAAGCCGCTTGGATATTCCTGGCCCTACCGTGAGAAAAGAGGGAACATCGGTCAGGTGATATACAGCATTGAAGCCAACTCCGAACTGCCCTGTCTTCACGAGATCCTCGCTCTTACTTCCCTTCCCTAGGGCTTGGATGCCCTCCAGATCTCTCTCGGTGAAGAAGCTGTCGTTGTAGACGCACAAAGCAGGTCCCTGCAGAGGCTGGAGTCGATCATCCATGAGGCTCTTGGTCGGATGCTTTCGACAGTCCAGCAAAAATTTGACCACAGTCGCCCCAGCATCATCGGCATTTTGAATGATCTCTTTCATGACGGACGTGTCGTTGGGGTATCCCGTCAGGATCCTTTGGAGACGTTGCGGGAGATATTCCTTTTGTCCGAAACTTTTCCTCGGCAGCTTGCAACTTCTCACAACTTTCATGCGCTTGCTCTGGACGCCGATGGCTTTGCTTGTCTCAAGAGGAAATTTCTCGTGGATGAAATGCATGGTCTCTGTTTCCTTGACCCACTCTGTGTCGTCCAGACAGAGCTGGGAGAGTGAGAATAGGCGCCCAAAGCGATCTGGGAGGAACAGGTCATCTCGAAAGTTTCTACCGTCATCTCCTTCGCGTTGCAGAGCTTCTATGAGCACTCTTGTCAGATTCACTATGCGCTCTATTTCATTGGCTGGAAGTATGCTTTCGTTCCACTGTAAGCGGAGCTGTTGAAATATCTCAATCAGCTGACTTTTGTCACTCATTGCTCTGACACCGATAGCTTGGAGGAAGCACACATGCCGCTTCAGATTTGCATCTGCTTCTATGAGATGTAAGCCACAATCGTGTTCCAGGGTGTGTACAACTTTCTCTGGTGTGAAAAACTGTTCCTTGGTTAGCAGGACAGGCTGATTTGAGAGCGCCAATTTCAAGGACTGAGCATCTTCGTCGGAAGCAGTGCTGCAGCAGTTGTCGATGTGTCGGTACAGTGTGCGACAGCACCGCTTTTGACGGATGGCCTTTGGTCCTGACAGGTCAGAAACTGATGCCATGGCCAAAAGCTGCTGTGCTGCCATCTCCATTGTGACGGATTTCTCATCTTGCACCCCGAGCCAGGCCAGACACAGTTTTGGGTCTGCTGCAATCATGGTCCTGAAGAGCAAACCTTCGTCCAGCACCAGTTCACTACTGCCGATTAGCTCGGAACATCTCAAGAAGTACAGCTGTGTTGGTTTGGTAAGAAAAGCAGTCTCCTCTTCTCCTCTCCAAGAGCAAGGCCAGTCACAAGGCTTTTGACAAACAGGAAGAAACTCCATGTCTGAAAGCTTTTCCTTTGTCGACGCGCTGAGGGTTTCGTAGAACCTTCTTCCAGTTCCTCTTTCTTGTTTTGTCAGATACACCAGGATTTCCATACATCTGTCCACTTGAGCATTCCGATTGAGGCGTCCCAATGGTTGGATGCTGGCGACTCTCTCTACAAGAACATCCTCTAACACGTCATCTTTGATCATTCCGAGCTTCTCAAGCAACAGCATCGTCTTACGACGCCTGAAGTTTAGGGCCGGAAACCGTTCCTCATCCTCCGCAAACAGAGGCGCCACGCGGCCCTCATGGTGGACAAGGTCACGTGGCTGCCTAAGCGTGCCGTTTGGAGAGGTTGCGAAGCAAGGGATGCCCGACATCAGCTGGTGAGTTTTCTCTGAACCTTTCAGTAGAGCGTAAAGGAGCACTGCGTCTCGTTTTCCTGACGACAGGTCTGGATCTCCAATGTTTGGAAGGAAAACCCACTCGAGAAACTCGTCCAGGTGAACTGTCCTGCTGGACAGAGCCTCGGCCTGTCCGTTTTTTTGAAATGCCGCCAGTATCTCGCCTGGAAGGTCCACGACGGTTGCACCGTGCCACTCTCGATGCTGAATCATCAACCTGATCATGACGTCTCGAAGGCCGTCAACGTTTGGAATGGCCGGATCCAAGAAAACGGCACCTTGAAAACTCGTCCACCTTCCGGCAAACAGAAAAACCGGGACTTCCGTCTTCACGACGCTCGAGTAGAAGTGCTTCAAAAGATCAGGCAGAGTGGACGAGAAGGACGGCCAGAAGCTGTAGTACATGCTTGCGTCGGCGATGGCCGTGTCAGATAGACTGTGCAGGAGATGCAGGTAGGCCTGACACATGGCGTCGGCAGTGAGCACTTCGTTCCAGATCGCCTCTCGGGAGACCTTGTCGTCCACTGTGCGAGAGCACAGCTGCCGGCGATTCGGCATGACGGCGAACGACGCGTTGACCTGCACAGGGAGACCAGACAGAATGGGCAGGGGCAGGAAGCATGAGAGATATCCTTTGTGTGAGAATCCCCGAGGGCAGTCAGACAAGGACATGACATTCTTTGTTCCGTCCCCTCCATTCTCGAAGGGAACACCCACGGCCGCTATTGGTAGGAGCCCAGGAGCCTCTCCTGCTCTGCATACAGCAGCAGACTGCTTGGTCCCGAGAGCCCAGCTTATTTGCCACCAGCAAGCCTTCTCCTCTTTTACTTCTCCACTCCTCCATGACAGTGAAATTTCAATTTCGTTCAGAATGTTATGACTGGACTCTCCCCGCACATCTCCCTGTGATGTGTTCCACACGTCATCAAAGTGTGCAACAGGTTTTGGATGCATCGGAGACTTCTGGAAAGTCTTGCTGAATCTACCCATGAGTTCCAGGTGGGAGGGATCTGAAGCGTCCTCAGGCAGAACGTACACTTCGATCTCGCATACGTTTTGAGTGAAAAGGAGGAGGCTTCCGGCATTGTTCAAAAGCATTTGAAGGAGTTCCATTGTTTCCTGCTCTGTGTATGGCGTCTGCTTGATCCTGCTTTCCTTCGCTTGTGCTGCAGTTCTCAAAGGCAGGCGGAAAAGCGTCCCATTGATGACCGAGTAATCATCCTCCGGGTGGATGTTGCAACCGAAGACGCCTTGAAAAGGCTTGAACTGGTCCTTCATTTTCCTGATCATCTCTCTATTTTTGTCTTTCTTCATATCCACCCTCAGTCCACCTCTTCCTTCCCCCAGAAATTTCCCATGGGGATCGAAGGTAGCGAACGAGCTTCCACTTGCAAAGCTGGGGATGTCTGTCAGGTTGTAGACGGCGTTGAACCCGAGACCAAAACGGCCGATCTTGGTGCTACAGCTTTCCTTGGTGGCGCCTCCTAGCCGGGTAATGTTCCTAAAGTCTTCCTCCGTGAAGAGCGCGTCGTTGAAGGTCCAGAGCGCGGGACCCTGCCACTCGGCCATGGCGGCGTCCACCAGGAAGCGTCTGGCGTCCCGGTTTTCTCGTTGGTCGTACAGGAACTTGACAACCTTTGCCCCGGCGTCGTCTGCGTTTTGCACCAGCTCCTTGGGAACTGCCAGCCCGTCTGTGTAGTCCTTGAGCAAGTTGTGCAGCCTCTGCGTCAGTGGCTCTTTCTGGCCGTAGTTGAAATCGATCCCCTCCACGTCGATCATGAAGCGGTTCGTCAATGTCACCACTCCCAGCCTTTTCGCCAGCAACATGGGGATGTTGCGGTGGACGTAGTCTATGCCATCCGGGGCCTCCTCAGCGTCATCGTCCAGCAGCCAGGACGCATCGCACACCGTGCACTGAGAGGCAGGTCTCAACACCAGTCTTGCGTCATTGGGCACGTGGACTGGTACGAGGATGTCCTGTTGGGGTCCATCGGCATTGCTCAGTCTCTTCACTATCAGGATGGCGAGGTCGGTGTCCTTCATCACCTCTGCTGGGCTGACCTGGTTTTCGCCGTAGTCAGCATGCTTCGACTGCATGTCTCGGAGAACCTCCTCCAGCATGCACTGAGTCTGATGCTGTCTGACTCCCATGCGTCTAAAGAGGTCCTCAAACTTCGTGAGGGACTGGGGCAGCTGGTACTTGAAGGGAGTGATCTGCAAGTCGTCGCTCAGGCTCTGTATCCAAACTTTGTCAGGGGTCTGGAATCTCCCAGATTCCGTCCATATGAACGGAACGGTTTTCAGAATCTCCAGGAAGTCCTCGGAGCAGTGTCGGGAAAAGTACTCGTACAGATCTTCCGTCATGGACATGAAGTACACATGCTCCTTGGGGTCGTAGGCGACCACCATGTTGACGAGGTGTTGGATCACGAAATCCTCTGGAGGTCGGTAGTAAAGGTCAAGCGCCTGAGTCAAGAAGTCGTCAATGGGCTGAGCCGTCACAGGCATGACAGAGCCCAGCAGGCTGGCGTGCCCATTGGCCACGTCACAGGGTCTGGCCATAGATCCCTTGCTCTCACTGCCCAGAAAAGGCATGGTCTTGGGGTAGGAGGGCGGCCTCGACGTCATGCAGGGCCAGCAGACCACTCCACGGAGCTCGCAGAGCTTTTCCATCTCAAGCTGGATCCCACGACTTTCACGACCGAGGAGAAATTCTACCATCTGAAGAGCTTTTGAGCAGGACGTTTCGGTATGGCCGTCATTGACCAGATCCTGGATTCGGTTCGCCGTGATGACAATGTCTTCGCTTGTCACGTCTCGTTCCCCTTTCAAGCCCAGTTTCCTCAGGCCGTTCATGTAGCGTGAGTCGAATTCGACAGGAAATCTTGCCTCCCTCTCAAACAACTTCTTCAGGTCCTTGCATTCTGGGTCAAAAAGTTCGCAGGCCCTCATCATTTCGGCACCGGGTCGCGATCGAAGGAATGGAACTAGTTTTGCTGCTTCGAGAATGGATTGATGGTGGAGCAGATTGTCCATGACGAACTTCATTACATTTTCCCTCACGACCTCAAAGATTTCATTTCCTTCCTGGATATTTCGAAGTACCTTAAGCATGACGTTCTCCACTGATACTTCTTGGGCGCCCATTGTTAGCGCCATGTCTCTCCTGGCTCTGTCTCCTCTGGTGTCCAGCAGCACCTCTGGAAAAGGACAGGGAAGCTGTGCCTCTGGAGCCAACAGCGCGTTGTCTTTCAAGCAGCATAACTGGCCTACGGTGTTTCTGAAGAGTAACAGAGCGGGCAGGAGATCTTTGATTTCAGCAAGGTCGGAACGATCACTCAGGTGTTGGACCAGGGCGTCTTTCTCGTCATCAGTGGCTTCGAGGTTGAATCTCTCCACCGAAGAGCGTGTCGTGCTTTGAGAGAGGGCCTTCAGGCACTGGAACACTCCGTCTGAGTTGGGGTACTGGACATACTTTCCCAGGACGCCTCCGTTCTGTAGTATGAAATCTGGCAGTGTCGGCAAGACGATGACTGCCAGGTGTTCGAGGGCAGAGCTCAGGCGACTCTCTAGAGGCTTCATTCCTTCCACTGTTTGACAAAGAAGCACATCTTTCATGCCGTGCATTGCTTTTATCTGTGAGTCGTCGTCTGTTTCCGGCACAAGAGGAAGCCCTTCGAGATCACGTAAGTCTCGACCAAACAGACGACTGATTTCCGACCATGTGTAGTGCAACCATTCCATGGATATCTGCTCTGGGTGACTGACCAATGTCTGTCGGAGGAGGTACGGCATGTGCTCTTTGCTGAAGACTCGGAGCTGAAATGTTCCTGAAAGAAATCATCCCCATTTACCCTTCTGTCGCCAACAAGTAGGAACGAGGAGCATATGTAGGACTCTTGTAAAGGCAGCGTGCATTCTTTTCCAGAGGGAAAAATATTGAGATTAAGTGACCAAACAAGAATTGGGTGACGAAGATGACGATTACGGGATACAGAGGAAAGGACAAGTAAGCAGAAAGAAGCGGAAAAACCGAGAAGATAAGAGGACATGGTAACAACAGGAACAGAGGAAGAAGCAAGAGCAGAAGCATAGAAGGAAGGGAAAGCAGGTTGAGAAGGAGCGGATACAAAAGGAAGAAGAGAAGATGGACGGAATGAGGGTGGGTGGGTAGGAAACAATACGGCCAACCAAAATAAAAGCTGTGGTTACGGTAACATGGACACACACGAAAAAAGGAGGGGGTGGGGCGTGGGGGGAATGTCGTTAGGTCGCCCTAAACCTTTAAAAAAATAAATACATATATCTAATAGAAGGGGACCAGACTGAACATAAATCAAGTTTCTCTTTCAGTGAGAACACTTTTTTTAAAAGTATATAGTGGATTCCCCGAGTGCTCGTAGGACAGGAAAGATGGGATAATACGCAGTTCGTCTTTTACTGCCTTTTTTCCACGAATGAAAAAACTTTCATGGTCGGCAGAAAAAAATAGGATCGGTCGGGTCGTCACCATAACCACAACTATATTTTTTGTCGAAACAAGTGGAGTAGGAGGATGACAGGAGGAGGTGAAAGAAATTAAAAGATGAGGGAATAAGCCCCAGAGATAAGGTCAAAGAGTAATAGAAACGACAGAAAAAAAAATGAAGAAGCTCAAAAGCTGGGTGTGAAGATCGAAGAGCACCAGGAAGAAAGGGGAGGATTGGTGAAGAATTTAGTATGACAGAGGTTTCAGCGAGACAGTCTGCAAGTTTGACGTATCAAGAGCCGAGACTTCTAACCTTCTATGGCGAGTTCCTCCAGCTTGTCAAGGAGCTCCGGCCGCAGGTGTGACGTCAGAAGTTGATGATGCAACCCGGGCAGGAGGCGGGGGAGGTCCGTGTCCCTGCTGACGTAGACGGTGACGTCACCGTCGCCGCTCTGAGCAAAAGGACGGAACTCTCCGTCGGCCGTGGGCAGCAGAGGCAGTCCCCGCAGAGGAGGCAGACCACGTGACGTCATCAGGTAGTCCAGGAGTAAGACTCGGGCGCTTGCATCGCAGGAGCCAGGGACGCCTTTGTCCTGCAGGAGTCGACCTAGTTCCTCTGCTGTTGTCCCACGTGTGCAGCCGCATTCCCTGCAATGAGATGCAGCAAGAGTGAATTGGGGTCCAAGCTTTTATTGTATTGTGATGTGTCCATGCAGGCGTGCGTGCGTGCGTGTGTGTGTGTGTATGTGTGTGTGTGTGTGTGTGTGTGTGAAACTTGTCTGTCTGTGTATAAGCTTTCTGTGTTAATATCAATCTTTACATCTGTCTTTGCGTCCGTCCGTTCTTGCGCACGTGCATCCGCCCGTCCGTCAGCATGACCAATCGTGCATCCTGCCATGCGTGCCTTCCCCAGTCCATCGACCCTACCAAGTCTGGCTATTAGTCTGTCCCTGAAGCTTACCTCAGCAAGCGCTGCACGTGGGCCGGGACCCGCACAACGTTCTGGGCCAGCTCCAGGTAGACGTCCACCACGGCCGTCATCACCTTGTCCTCCAGCTCAGGGGGCAGCCCGGGGGACAGTGCGGCCAAGATGGCGTCTTTGGGCTCCACCCACACCCCACCTCTCTGTTTCGTGTGAGCCCAGGCCTCGTCGCCCAGCCTCTCGTACAGCCCTTGCAGGAAGTCGCTCCACTCCGAGCGAACTCTGTCGGGGTCTGGCGCAGCGTGGTAGACCAGGTCGGGATCGTCGGTCGTGGCGACCAGCTTGGCGAGCAGACTGGCATAGAGCGGCGGCAGCACTTCGCGTAGCATCCCCTGGTTCCAAAGCAGGGAGCGGTCCGTCAGCGTCTGTCCCATTTGGTCGGCGGTGGGCCACTTGACGTAGCGCCGGTTCTGGCTGAGGGAAAAGAAGCCATTGACGTGGACGGGAAGACCCGTGGGGCTCTCGTTCTGCAGGGGCAACGGCAGGAAGCAGAAGACATGACCCAGGTTGACTGAGGCGGTGCTGAGCGGGGTGGCCAGACCCATCAGAGGGCAGTAGGCCAGGGCTTTGTCCTGACACAGGGCAGCAAACTCTTTGGAGACCTTGTCATCACTGTAGTAGGCCGCCACGAGCCACGACTCCCGACTGCTGGACTCGATGCCGTTAGCGCTGATCCAAATTAATTCCACCGTCGGTATGAAGAAACTCTGCACCGGTCTGGAGGGTAGATCGTCCGTCAAGGCCTGGATCTGTTCTGAGAATGCCCCCCTCTCCTGTCGCAGACCATCCAGACAGTCGCTCGTAAGTGCCAGGGAGAAGATTCGGAGGAGCTGACCCTCACTGGCTTCAGGGAAGCCGTCCAGTCTAGCTGCCTTCACGTGAAGTTCTACGCTCTCGATGTGTCGTAGGAAAAGAAGAAGGCCGGGTGCCTCTGCTCGGAAAGCGTGGAACAAATGAAGGATCTTGGTCTCATCGTACAGGTTAGCTGACAGTTCTGTCTCCCTTTGCCGCAGAGGTAACCAGAAGAGAGTACCAGGAAAGCGTCCATCTTGAAGCACCTCTGGACCGAAGCCGTAGGAGCCTCCCATAGCACGGAGGCATCTCTCAGCAAGCAAAGTCGACATTTTCCTCAAGCGCATGAGGCAGCAAACTGCGTCTGGGTTTCTCTCGTGTGGATTGATGAAGAGGATCCTGTCTCCGCTCACAACGCAGATGAAATCTGCAGGCACATGTGCCAGGGAGTCAAACAAATAATGCGAGATTATTTTGTATTGTGGCAGTTGTGTTAAGTGCTAATACCGAAAAAGCAGCACAGTCAATGCTGTAAGCATATTCGATGTCGCTGTTTGCAACCGCCTGAGCCCCAAAAATCTTCATGGAAATGAAAGCCACCAAAAGTTAGTTTTATCATTTCTTTGAATGTATGAGCGAAGAAGTGAACGCTTTACTCGTAGCAAAAATTCCATTGGAAATTTCTAAGCAAAAACAAATACAAAAAAACAAACACTTTTTAATGCTTACATCCTGACTCAATGCGGCATCTCTTATGTTCTGTAATGACTGAGCTCGCAACCTCCCCAATGCAAGCATTTAGGTCGTTCAAGAAACCTAGCGCTATTGAGCTATCTTGGCTAGAGCTTGGTCTTGACAAGTAGGTCCTTCAAGAGTGCACTTTGGGGCTCGCCTAGCGCTCCATCGAGCGCTCGGTCGTCTTGAACGACCTAAAGATGGCTTCCGCGATGCCTTCCCATCGTCGCGGAGTGCGCTTCTCAACCAAATGAGTAAACCAGCAGCTGCAGACTGGTCGTTTCTTGTGAAAGCTGATGAAATATGTTATGCTGCAGCTGTGCATTAAGGCTCGGCACCGCTCGAATCGAAAATTATGTCAAAACGACAGTGCTGACTTGGCGTAAGCAAGAAGTTATCGAAACTCACATCAAGGGAGGTTACACAACAAAGGGCTAATGTAAGATATAGAGTTGCCTCCGTTTAAATTTTTTTGGACGTCTTTTGTATAAATTTCTGCATACATCTTGCCCGGTAATTGTTTCAAAGCAGTTATTCTTTAAAAAATGAAAATAACACTATCAGCTCAACTTTCCGTACCTTCTCGCATAGGATGGGTAATAATCACAGGTTGAAATGTGTGCCACAGAGCATATTTGTGATGGCGACTTTCTGCCGTTCCCCGAAGGCAGCCATTTTGGACTACACACGCAGCCTCTCTGCGGCGGGCTATCTAGCCAAAGATTATATAGTTACACAAACCCTGCGTTCCGTTGCACTCTGCTTCATCTCTGCTACGGTGTAGCAGCCTCAAGAGTTTTGATTGGTTGGTTTTATTTAATAATTTTTAAAGCACATTATCATTAAAAGTATAGGGTTTTGGGGGCCCTCTTTGAATACACGAATCCCCAATATTATTTTACACTCACATTTATCACTCTTGATCGAAGAAACGACTAAATAAAAGTATTAGGGTCGAAAATCATTCATACACAATCATTGGTGACGTTTCAGCCAGTGGCAGAGGTCAACTTCCTGTCAAGGTCGCGCAGCAGCTCGAGCGTCTCAGAAGGAGCTCTAACTGCTTCACACTAGAGTGCGCCACCTGCTGTGCCTAGCAACAATGAAGCTACAGAACTCATAGCCGCATTTGATTGGCTCATACTAAACAGAACTAATTGGAAGTCAATCTACGGACTTGCACGGTAAACATGCTTCAAACCATGGAGTTTACATACCATGGAAGTGGCAAACGTGCCGATTGCTGTCAAATTTAGAAGAAATAAATGTTTTCGTGCTCTCATCACCGTTGCAGAGTGGATTGTATGTCTTGGTTTGATAGTTGTAGTAAACGTCGGCATTTATACCCATGAGTGTAACGATTTAGCAGACGACACACATGTTTGGATTCCCTTGACCTTCCTCTATGACTGGTGATGGTTACCTCCCTTTTGTTATTAATGGATTTTCGACCCTAATGCTTTTATGAAGTTGTCTATTTGATCAAGAGGGATATAATTGAATGTGAAATCATTTTAGGGATTCATGTATCCAAAGAGGGCCTCCAAAACCCTCTACTTTTAATGGTAACGTGCTTTTAAAGAAATTAAAGAAACCGACCAATCGAAACTCGTGACCCTGCTACACACTAGCAGAGATGAAGCAGAGTCAACGGAACGCAGGGTAAGATAGCTCATTAGCTCATTGTTGTGAGGATCGAGACACGTTGCGCCCCCAAGCGGAAGGTTACTTGGGTGAATCACACCGCTTAGCGACATGTAAATATTGCTTGTTTATCGACGTCTGTACAGTGATTTAATCTTGTTCAAGTGCACTGCCAGAGAGAGAGAGAGAGAGAGAGAGAGAGAGAGAGAGAGAGAGAGAGAGAGAGAGAGGGAGGGAGAGAGAGATAGAGAGAGAGACAGACATGGGACAAGGGAATTGGGAAAAATACTGAAACTGAAGGCGCGAAGCGCCGAACCGACGGCGCAAAGCGCCAAGCAAGGGGGGTCCGGGGGTATGCCCCCCCCCGGAATTTTTGTTTTTAAAGGGAAAGCCAAATGGTGCAGTCTGATGCAATCTGAGCAGGAAAATAAACTTTCTAGGCTGTTCACTGAAACAGCTACAGTAAAAAAAAAAGTAAATGTTTTTAAGTACTCACCTAAAATCACATGTCTGTTTTAGATTGATCTCTGCCATCAATAGTTGTGTGTTGGGTGTGCAAATACAAATAAATTGTACATAGAAAAGTCTGTTCATTTTGTGACTGTTTATTCTTCATTTCATTGACACTGGGAAGTTTGCTGAAGAAATCCCTCAGGGCCCGTATCCACAACGGCGATTTATCTTTTTAACACTCGATTTACCCCCTAGCCCCGCGTTATCTTGATCGGTTAGATAAGGTACGCTCGTCCGAGGATCCTAGGTTGCGCTTTGCTATATATACTGGTTTCCAGCCAAGGGAGAGCGGAACAGGCAGTTGGAATCGTCTGAGTTTAGAGATAAATCGGGGTTAAAATAAATCGCCGATAAATCGCCGTTGTGGATACGGGCCCAGGTCACCACTGGAAACCTGCCTTTTCTTTGCTGGGGCCGGCACCACATTAGCTTCACTCACGGGCACAGATGACGATCTTTTGTTGGTGGGGGTCTGCACCACATTCATGGCGGAAGAAGAGGCCATCTTGGGAATACAAAACCCCGAAGACACACCATTAGCAGTGACTGGAGGTACAGTTTCCCGTCTCGAAGCACTGACCACAGCTGATGTGGAGGGTGTGGGAGTCTGCAGCTTCTTTTTAGAAGAAGAGGCTACCTTGGGCTCCATGATTTCCGAGCAAAAGCAATGTGGGATGGTCTACGACTTCGGCCATCAACTGGAACCGTAGCATGATGAGGTACAACACGGGTTGATCTCCAGGGAGTCCCAGTGGCTGCCGAATCTTTGGGTCCACAGGCGGCGTTGTTCATGCAAATCCAATTTCAGTGCGTGTTTGTTGGTGGTGAGATGATTTACCAACGCAGACTTTCCATTTGTCCCGTAATTGATGATTCCTTTCTCGCACCACTTGCAAATGGCTTCTCCAGGCACGTCGATTTTTGCGATGGAATCGCCGATCAACTGGGATCTCTCCTTGCCCTTGTATTTCACTACAACTCTCTCCGACAGCCATTGCGCTTTCCATTTGTTTTTCACACTGTCAACCTTGTCGATGTTCGCGGACTCAACACTTTCATTTTCCGTCAACACTCGAGCAAAGACTATTCTTACAAAGACCGGTCATAATTAACGAGCCTTTGCTATATAAAGTTACAAGACGCTGGGAAACGCAGCGCCCCAAGCGGAAGGTTACATGGGTGAATCAATGGAAGTAATCAGACCGCTTACCGACATGTAAAATTGCTTGTTTCTCGACGCGTTTCTGATGCGTTCCGATCATGTGTGTGAATAAATTTACAGTGTAATGTGTAATAAAATGATTTGCTGCAATAATGGGGGTGTTTTGGCTTTGTTTTTTGAAGCAGGCGTTGTGAAATCGAACGCGCACATAGGCCTATTAAATATACATGGTGTTGATGGAACGATCTAATTTTCATTATTATCGAAGAATGCAAGCTTTTTTATCAACGTATACACCCCTGTGGAATATCTTTAGGAAATGCAAAGCAATACATACCTGTCAAGAAGGTGATTTGCGGCCAGAAAGTCATTCGATCAAGTGAATTCAGTTGCCGCATGAGAGAGGCGTCGACCTGCGTCGACCCAAAGATTATATAGTATAATCTTTGGGTCGACGCAGGTCGACGCTTCTCTCATGCGGCAACTGAATAAGTGTGAATAAATTTACAGTGTGTAATGTGTAATAAAATGATTTGCTGCAATAATGGGGGTGTTTTGGCTTTGTTTTTTGTAGCAGGCGTTCTGAAATCGAACGCGCACATAGGCTTATTAAATTTACATAGTGTTGATGGAACGATCTAATTTTCATTATTATCGAAGAATGCAAGCTTGTTTATCAACGTATACACCCCTGTGGAATATCTTTAGGAAATGCAAAGCAATACATACCTGTCAAGAAGGTGATTTGCGGCCAGAAAGTCATTCGATCAAGTGAATTCAGTCGAGTATAATCTTTGGGTCGACGCAGGTCGACGCTTCTCTCATGCGGCAACTGAATTCACTTGATCGAATGACTTTCTGGCCGCAAATCACCTTCTTGACAGGTATGTATTGGTTTGCATTTCCTAAAGATATTCCACAGGGGTGTATATGTTGATAAACAAGCTTCCATTCTTCGATAATAATGAAAATTAGATCGTTCCATCAACACCATGTAGATTTAATAGGCCTATGTGCGCGTTCGATTTCACAATGCCTGCTTAAAAAAACAAAGCCAAAACACCCCCATTATTGCAGCAAATCATTTTATTACACATTACACTGTAAATTTATTCACACACATGATCGGAACGCATCAGAAACGCGTCGAGAAACAAGCAATTTTACATGTCGGTAAGCGGTCTGATTACTTCCATTGATTCACCCAAGTAACCTTCCGCTTGGGGGCGCAACGTGTCTCGATCCTCACAACAATGAGCTAATGAGCTATCTTTGTGTAACTATATAATCTTTGACTCGAGTAAGTCGCCATTTTGACTGCTTCGACTTCACAACTGCACAAGCGCTCGGAGAATCCGAAAACGAGTATTTTCAGCTTCGGCAAAGATCGGCAATGATCGTGACCAATCAAAACGAGCGCAAAGTTTGGATAAATGACGTCGCAGTACTTCGTGAAACATGACGGAACGACCCGACAACCGAACTTGCGAAGGCGCCAAAGTTCACCCTACCCCCCCCCCCCCCCCCCCCCCCAAATTTTCTCTTCGGATTTGCGTCGATCTCAGAAATGACCCATTGACTTTTAAAAAATACGAAAATCAGTATAAATACGGATCAGTCCCATGTCTGAGAGAGACAGACAGACAGACAGAGAGAGGTCTTTCGCGCAGTATCTCAAGTTAGGTCTTATCCGCACGGTATAGGGGGAACGAGGGGGATGCTCAATAAGTGGAGATGATGGATGGATGGTGAATGAATGAATGAATGAATGAAGTTTTACGGCCTATCAGCATTTGGAGACTAAGGCCTTTTCACAAAACCACTGGTACTAATACGAGCGAGATATAATCAAGTCACGACTGGAAGGGGAAAGGAAAGATAACTCTAACAACATCTTTCTTTCCCCCATTCAACACATGCAGCGGACGTTCGGAAACAAAGTTTTAGAGTGAAGTTATGATGAGGATAATGAGTGCAGATGGTTGGCAAGCGGAATGAAACAACAATTTTACTGTGAGACGTTCCGTCGGAACGTCAGATCTGTGAACGCTTCGAAAGGGGTGCGCGACTTTGACCTGGATGCAGTGTAAGTCGTAAGCAACGATCGTGATGAGTCGAAGTCTCAAGACCGAGGGTTTATGGGGTTTTTGTGGACATACGGCGATCGTATGACAAGGCAAATATGCTCAAAATGAAAACAGAGCTGCACGAAAAGGGGTTCTACCACGACAGTTGTTCCAATGCTTATGCTGTGGCCTCAGCAAAGATTATATAGTTGATCGTATCTATAATCTTTGCCGAAGGCGAAGCGGCAACTTAATTCACTTGATCGAATGACTTTCTGGCCGCAAATCACCTTCTTGACAGGTATGTATTGGTTTGCATTCCTAAAGATATTCCACAGGGGTGTATACGTTGATATACAAGCTTGCATTCTTCCATAATAATGAAAATTAGATCGTTCCATCAACACCATGTAGATTCAATAGGCCTATGTGCGCGTTCGATTTCCCAACGCCTGCTACAAAAAACAAAGCCAAAACACCCCCATTATTGCAGCAAATCATTTTGTTACACATTACACAGTAAATGTATTCACAAACATGATCGGAACGCATCAGAAACGCGTCGAGAAACAAGCAATTTTACTTGTCGGTAAGCGTTGTCAGTACTTCCATTGATTCACCCATGTTACCTTCCGCAATGGCGCCCTGAATCACGCTAATCTTCCGTTGCATCGTAAGATGATGATCACACATGCATGCAGTATGAATGACTGTGTCAAGATGTTCCAATGATCAACAGCCTGCAGAACACACGCACACGATCTGGCAGTAAAATATGGTGAATACTATCCGAACAGAAGCATGCATTCACTGCTCGTCACTGCTGAAGATTGAGAAGAAAAAAATGACACCGCTATAAAAGGTTTGAGGCGCTGACTGTAGATCACGATGACCTTGTTGAAAAAGGCTGTTCAAGCTCCTCGCTCTGACACTCGTTGAACTACTGCCCATCAAATCCCCTTTATTCTCATTCAGACTGTTGGCCCACGCCCAAAGCTCGATGCTATTGTGCGAGGAGGGCACATTGCCAGGTCCATGCAAGATCTAACCCTAGCAATTACGCATTGGGCACAGGTGTGGACAAATCCCTCCAGGAAAGATCAATCAATGCACCGCTGTGCAGGTAAAGGCTTTGCTGTACTGTGGAAAATACGTGTACAGGCCTACCTATTGTGCAGACGACAGGTGTGACAGCCTGTGGGAGACAGTTATGAAAAACTGTGGAAGATAGGTGTGAAGGTCTATATGAAACGTGAAACACGGATGAGCAGGGGCGGATCTGGGTTTTGAAAGGGGGGGGTGCAAAGTTCTTTTTTTTTTGTTTTGTATCTTATCAGTGAAGGCGCGAAGCGCCGAACCGACGGCGCGAAGCGCCGAGCATGCTAGGGGGGTCCGGGGGCATGCCCCCCCGGAATTTTTATATAAAAAGGAAGCAAAGTGGTGCAATCTGGTGCAATCTGAGCGTGTAAAGTGCTATTTTCAGGCGATACATTTTGCCACTGATGTGTTGGGGGGTGGAGATAGGACCAACTGTCTCTCTCTTGGGAAGCACATGCTCGAAAATGTACAGTGCTAAATAAGTTCGATGTTAATAATAAAGAATCACAATTCACAAAAACAACATGAGGAAAAAGTCTTTGCAACAAGATCATACCTCGAATTTAATAATCTTTATTCCGAATATGTAAGAAGACATCTGTAACCAGTTTGTTGTGGGAGTCAGGCCTGGTCAGTCTAGAGACATTGAATAAACACACACATGGAGGAATTTGCCTAGTCATAGGCCTAATCATGTGACAACATTTTCTGTGGCTGAAGGCGCATGACTGTGTTGTATTTTGTTGCAAATCTGTTGACAGCATCTGGAATGTCTATTTTCATTCCTGTATTAGCATCTCTCAGTCTCTCTCTCTCTCTCTCTCTCTCTCTCTCTCTCTCTCTCTCTCTCTCTCTCTCTTTTTTGCTGTATGTGTGAGTGTGTGTGTGTGTGTGTGTGTGTGTGTGTGTGTGTGTAAGGGGGGGGGGGTGCAATTACATTTAATTTTACTAGTGCATTCCTATATTTATCAGCATCTCTCTCTCTGCACCCACCCACCCCTTTTTATTTTGGCTGGGGGGGGGGGGGGGGGTGCAATTACATCACTATATTTATCAACATATTTCTCTTTCCATTTTTTTATTTATGTATTATCATTGTTTATGTATTTTATTTCTTTAATTTATTTAGTTAGTTTTTTGGCTGGGGGTAATATTACATTTACATTACTATATTTATCAGCATCTCTTTCTCTTTTTTGTTCTGCCGAGGGAGGGGGGGGGGTGCAATTACATTTACATTACTATATTTATCAGCTTCTCTCTCTTTTTTTTTAAGCCGAGGAGGGGGGGGGTGCAATTATATTTACATTCCAATATTTATCAACATCTCTTTCCCTGAGTCTCTCTCTCATTTTTTTGTCTTTTTGCTTGGGGGGGGGGGTGCAATTACATTTACATTACTACATTATCAACATATCTCTTGTTTTTTTTCTTTCTTTTTTTCTTCTTTTTTCCCCCCCCTTTTTTTTTTGTCCCGCTGGGGGGGGTGCAATTGCACCCATTGCACCCCCCCCAGATCCGCCCCTGGATGAGAACCTATCAGTAATGAGGGATACTGGTATGAAGGCCTATCTGTAACGCAGGAAACAGGTGTGAAGGTAAGCATGAAGGTATATTGAAGCCAGATATGAAGACCTTTGAAAGACAAGTGTGAAGGTTTGTCAGAGACAGGCATGAAGACCTGTTGAAGACAGGCATCAAGGCCTATGGAAGACAGAGATGAAGGGCTGAGGAAGACAAATGTGAACGTCTGTGGAAGACAGATGAGAAGGTCTGTGAGAGACAATTGTGAAGGCCTATGGAAGACAGGTGTCGAGGCCTGTGAAAGGCAGGTATGAAAGCTTGAGGAAGACGGATGTGAAGGCCTGTGAGAGACAGGTGTGAAGGCTTACCTGTGATGTGGAAGACAGACTTGAAGCCCAGGCCAAAGCGTCCCACCTTGAGTCTGTCTTCTTCCTTGACGCTGGTGTGCAGCATCCTGATTCCTCGCCAGTCTTGCATTGTAAACAGTGCGTCATTGTAGACACACAGCGCTGGACTCTGCCGAGAGCATTGCGTTTTCAGTTATTGTTACTCTATTAGGGAAAGAAAGGTATACCGAATGGATTTAGAAACAAGAATGCCATTTGCCTTAAGCTCGATCACTGTAAGTGTCTACTCACACGTCCTCTCTCTCTCTCTCTCTCTCTCTCTCTCTCTCTCTCTCTCTCTCTCTCTCCGTCTCTCTCTCTCCGTCTCTCTCTCTCTCTCTCTCTCTCTCTCTCTCTCTCTCTCTCTCTCTCTCTCTCACACACACACACACACACACACACAGACACACACACACACACACACACACACACACACACACGCGCGCGCGCGCGCGCTTACTTGCAACTGAAGGGCATGAGCCTGGTCTCGAGGAGAGGCTGTGTTGTCAGGGAGGTCAACAGACCGGCGTCCATCGTAGACCACTCGAACATTCCTCGCCCCAGCGTCCTCTGCATTCTGGATGAGCTCCTGCACACACACGGACTCGTTAATAGCCGACCTCTGTAGATCTTGCCTCGACCAGTACATGAACAACTCCACATTACAGTTTCCCTGTCATTCATTCTTTCTTTGAGCCTGTTTGCTCGACTGGTCTCGTCTGCTTCGCACAACCTCTTTGCATGTCGCCAGTTATGATATAGCACCATCATGCTTCTGTGCTGTGTGTATATGTAAGAACAATGAGGTGGTTGATTAGGATATACATTTGGATCATACAGCATATGATGACAACATGTATTAAATCTAGGAGGGTAAAAACTCAAATACAACATTCTCTATCCTACTTCAAACAGCTTTTTAAGCCACGTAAAACTAAGAGTGACGGAGGCAGGAGAATCTTCTTCACGACAGTTTATAGCCAAGGGCATCTGCAGGTGATGTTGCATAAGGCGAGTACCCCGGGGCGCTCTGACCCGTTTCCTATCGCCTCTCATAGTTAATAGGTCAGAATAAAAAAATCATGCTTTTGACGAACTCGAGAGTAAACTTGTCTTCATCAAAAACCTACGGAGCTTGTGCGTCTTTGAAAGGAAAAGAGAAGACAAAGAAGAGCACAATTTGGAAGGTTTGGAAAAAAGAAAAAAGAAAGGAGGCTTTGGAAACGAAGGGAACACACTAGAGAGAACAACATTGCTCGCAAAGCAATCGGCAGATCCAGGAAAATGAATGTAAACTAATGGGATAAAGAAATTGCCGAGTACCAAAGCAAAAATATGTTCCTTCTCATGATGAGACGATGTGATTCAAAGACTACAGATGTATTGTGAATATGGGTCAATTGTTTTCATATTAGTATCTGCATCGAAGGAGACGTTAAAAAAGTTCCTGATTATAAGACCATCTCATTCGTTTGGAGCGAGAGAGATATCCTGTAGAAAAAGAATGACAAGTGCGTAAATACTTATACAACTCCTTCTCTATTCAAAGCGCTGATATCAATTTAATCGATCAGATACTACAAACACTGAAGGCGCTTAAACAACTACAAGTGCATCATCTCAGGCAGTGGAGAACACGCAGCATTGTACCTTTAGTATTTGGCCATCATCGGGGTACTGGTCCAACACGTTCTTGAGCTGTCTGATGAGAGAAGGCAGGATCATTCCAGAAATCTCCTCATCAGAGTTTTCATCTTCGCTGTCCTCT
>JAWQFJ010001347.1:56896-94396 GCA_034096865.1 Theodoxus fluviatilis
AGAAGGTCAAGGTAAGAAGGACAATGCCAGAAGGGCAAGGTAAGAAGGACAAGGCAAGAAGGGCAAGGTAAGGAGGACAAGGCAAGAAGGACAAGGTAAGAAGGACAAGGTAAGAAGGGCAAGGTAAGAAGGACAAGGCAAGGAGGACAAGGCAAGAAGGACAAGGCAAGAAGGATAAGGGAAGAAGGACAAGGCAAGAAGGGCAAGGTAAGGAGGACAAGGCAAGGAGGACAAGGCAAGGAAGGCAAGGTAAGGAGGAGAAGGCAAGAAGGACAAGGTAAGGAGGACAAGGCAAGAAGGACAAGGCAAGAAGGGCAAGGCAAGAAGGACAAGGCAAGGAGGACAAGGCAAGGAGGACAAGGCAAGGAGGACAAGGTAAGGAGGACAAGGCAAGCAGGACAAGGCAAGGAGAACAAGGTAAGGAGGTCAAGGTAAGAAGAGCAAGGCAAGAAGGACAAGGCAAGGAGGACAAGGCAAGAAGGACAAGGCAAGAAGGACAAGGCAAGGAGGACAAGGTAAAGAGGACAAGGCAAGAAAGACAAGGCAAGAAGGACAAGGCAAGGAGGACAAGGCAAAGAGGACAAGGCAAGGAGGACAAGGCAAGGAGGACAAGGCAAGGAGGACAAGGCAAGAAGGACAAGGCAAGGAGGACAAGGCAAGGACAAGGCAAGGAGGACAGGCAAGGAGGACAAGGCAAGAAGGACAAGGTAAGAAGAACAAGGCAAGGAGGACAATGTAAGAAGGACAAGGCAAGGAGGACAAGGCAAGGAGGACAAGGCAAGGAGGACAAGGCAAGGAGGACAAGGCAAGAAGGACAATGCAAGAAGGACAAGGCAAGAAGAACAAGGCAAGGAGGACAAGGTAAGAGGACAAGGCAAGAAAGACAAGGCAAGAAGGACAAGGCATGAAGGACAAGGCAAGAGGGACAAGGCAAGGAGGACAAGGCAAGGAGGACAAGGCAAGGAGGACAAGGCAAGAAGGACAAGGCAAGAAGGACATGGCAAGAAGGACAAGGCAAGGACAAGGCAAGGAGGACAGGCAAGGAGGACAAGGCAAGAAGGACAAGGTAAGAAGGACAAGGCAAGGAGGACAAGGTAAGAAGGACAAGGCAAGGAGGACAAGGCAAGAAGGACAAGGCAAGGAGGACAAGGCAAGAAGGACAAGGCAAGAAGACAAGGCAAGGAGGACAAGGCAAGAAGGACAAGGCAAGAAGGACAAGGCAAGGAGGACAAGGTAAGCATTGCAAGGTAAGAAGGACAAGGCAAGAAGGACAAGGCAAGGAGGACAAGGTAAGAAGGACAAGGCAAGAAGGCAAGGTACGAAGGACAAGGTAAGAAGGACAAGGCAAGAAGGACAAGGCAAGAAGGACAAGGCAAGAAGGACAAGGTAAGAAGGACAAGGCAAGAAGGACAAGGCAAGAAGGACAAGGCAAGAAGGACAAGGCAAGAAGGACAAGGCAAGAAGGACAAGGCAAGAAGGACAAGGCAAGAAGGACAAGGCAAGGAGGACAAGGCAAGGAGGACAAGGCAAGAAGGACAAGGCAAGAAGGACAAGGTAAGAAGGACAAGGCAAGAAGGACAAGGTAAGAAGGACAAGGCAAGAAGGACAAGGCAAGAAGGACAAGGCAAGAAGGACAAGGCAAGAAGGACAAGGTAAGAAGGACAAGGCAAGAAGGACAAGGCAAGAAGGACAAGGCAAGAAGGACAAGGCAAGAAGGACAAGGCAAGAAGGACAAGGCAAGGAGGACAAGGCAAGGAGGACAAGGCAAGAAGGACAAGGTAAGAAGGACAAGGCAAGAAGGACAAGGCAAGAAGGACAAGGCAAGGAGGACAAGGCAAGGAGACAAGGCAAGAAGACAAGGTAAGGAGGACAAGGCAAGGAGGACAAGGGAGGACAAGGCAAGAAGGACAAGGTAAGAAGGGCAAGGTAAGAAGGACAAGGTAAGACGGACAAGGTAAGAAGGACATGGTAAGAAGGACAAGGCAAGGAGGACAAGGCAAGGAAGACAAGGCAAGGAGGACAAGGTACGAAAGGCAAGGTAAGAATAGCAAGGTAAGGAGGTCAAGGTAAGAAGGGCAAGGCAAGGAGGACAAGGCAAGGAGGACAAGGCAAGGAGGACAAGTTAAGAAGGACAAGGCAAGAAAGACAAGGCAAGGAGGACAAGGCAAGAAGGACAAGGCAAGAAAGACAAGGCAAGGAGGACAAGGCAAGAAGGACAAGGCAAGGAGGACAAGGCAAGAAGGACAAGGCAAGAAAGACAAGGCAAGAAGGACAAGGCAAGGAGGACAAGGTAAGGAGACAAGGCAAGAAGGACAAGGCAAGGAGGACAAGGCAAGGAGGACAAGACAAGGAGACAAGGCAAGAAGGACAAGGCAAGGAGGACAAGGCAAGGAAGACAAGGCAAGGAGGACAAGGCAAGAAGGACAAGGCAAGGAGGACAAGGCAAGAAGGACAAGGCAAGAAGGACAAGGTAAGAAAGACAAGGCAAGGAGGACAAGGCAAGGAGGACAAGGCAAGAAGGGCAAGGCAAGAAGGACAAGGCAAGGAGGACAAGGTAAGAAGGACAATGTAAGAAGGACAAGGTAAGAAGGACAAGGTAAGAAGGACAAGGCAAGAAGGACAAGGCAAGGATGACAAGGTACGACAGGCAAGGTAAGAATAGCAAGGTAAGGAGGTCAAGGTAAGAAGGGCAAGGTAAGAAGGACAAGGCAAGGAGGACAAGGCAAGGAGGACAAGTTAAGAAGGACAAGGCAAGAAACGACAAGGCAAGGAGGACAAGGCAAGAAGGACAAGGCAAGAAAGACAAGGCAAGACGGACAAGGCAAGGAAGACAAGGTAAGGAGACAAGGCAAGAAGGACAAGGCAAGGAGGACAAGGCAAGGAGGACAAGGCAAGGAGGACAAGGCAAGGAGAACAAGGCAAGAAGGACAAGGCAAGGAGGACAAGGCAAGGAGGACAAGGCAAGGAGGACAAGGCAAGAAGGACAAGGCAAGAAGGACAAGGCAAGAAGGACAAGGCAAGAAGGACAAGGTAAGAAGGGCAAGGCAAGAAGGACGGCAAGGAGGACAAGGCAAGGAGGACAAGTTAAGAAGGCCAAGGCAAGAAAGACAAGGCAAGGAGGACAAGGCAAGAAGGACAAGGCAAGGAGGACAAGGCAAGAAGGACAAGGCAAGGAGGACAAGGCAAGGAGGACAAGGCAAGAAAGACAAGGCAAGGAGGACAAGGCAAGGAGGACAAGGTAAGGAGACAAGGCAAGAAGGACAAGGCACGGAGGACAAGGCAAGGAGGACAAGGCAAGGAGGACAAGGCAAGGAGGACAAGGCAAGGAAGACAAGGCAAGGAGGACAAGGCAAGGAGGACAAGGCAAGGAGGACAAGGCAAGAAGGACAAGGCAAGAAGTACAAGGTAAGAAAGACAAGGCAAGAAGGACAAGGCAAGAAGGACAAGGCAAGGAGGACAAGGTAAGAAGGACAAGGCAAGAAGGACAAGGCAAGAAGGACACGGCAAGGAGGACAAGGCAAGAAGGACAAGGCAAGAAAGACAAGGCAAGGAGGACAAGGTACGAAAGGCAAGGTAAGAAGGACAAGGCAAGGAGGACAAGGCAAGGAGGACAAGGCAAGAAGGTCAAGGCAAGAAAGACAAGGCAAGGAGGACAAGGCAAGAAGGACAAGGCAAGAAAGACAAGGCAAGAAGGACAAGGCAAGGAGGACAAGGTAAGGAGGACAAGGCAAGGAGGACAAGGCAAGGAGGACAAGGCAAGGAGGACAAGGCAAGGAGGACAAGGCAAGGAAGACAAGGCAAGGAGGACAAGGCAAGGAGGACAAGGTATGAAAGGCAAGGTAAGGAGGACAAGGCAAGGAGGACAAGGCAAGGAGGACAAGGCAAGGAGAACAAGGCAAGAAAGACAAGGCAAGGAAGACAAGGCAAGGAGGACAAGGTAAGGAGGACAAGGCAAGAAGGACAAGGTAAGAAGGACAAGGCAAGAAGGACAAGGTAAGAAGGGCAAGGCAAGAAGGGCAAGGTAAGAAGGACAAGGTAAGAAGGGCAAGGTAAGAAGGGCAAGGTAAGAAGGGCAAGGTAAGAAGGGCAAGGTAAGAAGGACAAGGTAAGAAGGACAAGGTAAGAAGAACCATCTTCCCCGGACCGCCCAGACTCTGCAGAAGGGAAGAAGTGACGACATGGCAATGGAACTGCCTTTGAAGGAAGATCGCCCACAGTACGCATCGCAATGGGCATGTAGGCCTACTGAGGTGTTGACAAAAGCCAGCGTTTCCGCATACCTTCAACCGTCATTCACACACAGATGACACTTCCAGATTCATTCTCTCTCTCTCTCTCTCTCTCTCTCTCTCTCTCTCTCTCTCTCTCTCTCTCTATCGCTCGCTCTTTCGCACGCGCGCGCGCGCACACACGCACACACACACACAAACATGCACACACACACACAAAAGCATGCACACACACACAAGCATGTACACATACACACAAGCACGCACACACGCTCAAGCATGCACGCATACACACAAGCATGCACACACACACACATACACACACACACACACACACACACAAACACACACACACTGCATGATAGTCGTAGATTTTGCGACTTCAACAGGGAGGGGACATTGCAGCACAAATCCAGAAAAGCAGAACATGTAAGATGGACAAGGTAAGAAGGACAAAGCAAGAAGGACAAGGCAAGAAGGGCAAGGTAAGAAGGACAATGCCAGAAGGGCAAGGTAAGAAGGACAAGGCAAGAAGGGCAAGGTAAGGAGGACAAGGCAAGAAGGACAAGGTAAGAAGGACAAGGTAAGAAGGGCAAGGTAAGAAGGACAAGGCAAGGAGGACAAGGCAAGAAGGACAAGGCAAGAAGAATAAGGGAAGAAGGACAAGGCAAGAAGGGCAAGGTAAGGAGGACAAGGCAAGGAGGACAAGGCAAGGAAGGCAAGGTAAGGAGGAGAAGGCAAGAAGGACAAGGTAAGGAGGACAAGGCAAGAAGGACAAGGCAAGAAGGGCAAGGCAAGAAGGACAAGGCAAGGAGGACAAGGCAAGGAGGACAAGGCAAGGAGGACAAGGTAAGGAGGACAAGGCAAGCAGGACAAGGCAAGGAGAACAAGGTAAGGAGGTCAAGGTAAGAAGAGCAAGGCAAGAAGGACAAGGCAAGGAGGACAAGGCAAGAAGGACAAGGCAAGAAGGACAAGGCAAGGAGGACAAGGTAAAGAGGACAAGGCAAGAAAGACAAGGCAAGAAGGACAAGGCAAGGAGGACAAGGCAAAGAGGACAAGGCAAGGAGGACAAGGCAAGGAGGACAAGGCAAGGAGGACAAGGCAAGAAGGACAAGGCAAGGAGGACAAGGCAAGGACAAGGCAAGGAGGACAGGCAAGGAGGACAAGGCAAGAAGGACAAGGTAAGAAGAACAAGGCAAGGAGGACAATGTAAGAAGGACAAGGCAAGGAGGACAAGGCAAGGAGGACAAGGCAAGGAGGACAAGGCAAGGAGGACAAGGCAAGAAGGACAAAGCAAGAAGGACAAGGCAAGAAGAACAAGGCAAGGAGGACAAGGTAAAGAGGACAAGGCAAGAAAGACAAGGCAAGAAGGACAAGGCATGAAGGACAAGGCAAGAAGGACAAGGCAAGGAGGACAAGGCAAGGAGGACAAGGCAAGGAGGACAAGGCAAGAAGGACAAGGCAAGAAGGACATGGCAAGAAGGACAAGGCAAGGACAAGGCAAGGAGGACAGGCAAGGAGGACAAGGCAAGAAGGACAAGGTAAGAAGGACAAGGCAAGGAGGACAATGTAAGAAGGACAAGGCAAGGAGGACAAGGCAAGAAGGATAAGGCAAGGAGGACAAGGCAAGGAGGACAAGGCAAGAAAGACAAGGCAAGGAGGACAAGGCAAGAAGGACAAGGCAAGAAGGACAAGGCAAGGAGGACAAGGCAAGCATTGCAAGGCAAGAAGGACAAGGCAAGAAGGACAAGGCAAGGAGGACAAGGTAAGAAGGACAAGGCAAGAAGGGCAAGGTACGAAGGACAAGGTAAGAAGGGCAAGGCAAGAAGGACAAGGCAAGAAGGGCAAGGTAAGAAGGACAAGGTAAGAAGAACAAGGTAAGAAGGGCAAGGTAAGAAGGGCAAGGTAAGAAGGACAAGGCAAGAAGGACAAGGCAAGAAGGGCAAGGCAAGAAGGGCAAGTCAAGAAGGACAAGGCAAGGAGGACAAGGCAAGGAGGACAAGGCAAGAAGGACAAGGCAAGGAGGACAAGGTAAGAAGGACAAGGCAAGAAGGACAAGGTAAGGAGGACAAGGCAAGAAGGACAAGGCATGAAGGACAAGGCAAGAAGGACAAGGCAAGGAGGACAAGGTAAGAAGGACAAGGTAAGAAGGACAAGGTAAGGAGGACAAGGCAAGAAGGACAAGGCATGAAGGACAAGGCAAGAAGGGCAAGGCAAGGAGGACAAGGCAAGGAGAACAAGGTAAGGAGGTCAAGGTAAGAAGGGCAAGGTAAGAAGAACAAGGCAAGGAAGACAAGGCAAGAAGGACAAGGCAAGAAGGACAAGGCAAGGAGGACAAGGTAAGAAGGACAAGGTACGAAGAACAAGGCAAGAAGGACAAGGCAAGGAGGACAAGGTAAGAAGGACAAGGTAAGAAGGACAAGGTAAGAAGGACAAGGTAAGAAGGGCAAGGTAAGAAGGACAAGGTAAGACGGACAAGGTAAGAAGGACATGGTAAGAAGGACAAGGCAAGGAGGACAAGGCAAGGAAGACAAGGCAAGGAGGACAAGGTACGAAAGGCAAGGTAAGAATAGCAAGGTAAGGAGGTCAAGGTAAGAAGGGCAAGGCAAGGAGGACAAGGCAAGGAGGACAAGGCAAGGAGGACAAGTTAAGAAGGACAAGGCAAGAAAGACAAGGCAAGGAGGACAAGGCAAGAAGGACAAGGCAAGAAAGACAAGGCAAGGAGGACAAGGCAAGAAGGACAAGGCAAGGAGGACAAGGCAAGAAGGACAAGGCAAGAAAGACAAGGCAAGAAGGACAAGGCAAGGAGGACAAGGTAAGGAGACAAGGCAAGAAGGACAAGGCAAGGAGGACAAGGCAAGGAGGACAAGACAAGGAGACAAGGCAAGAAGGACAAGGCAAGGAGGACAAGGCAAGGAAGACAAGGCAAGGAGGACAAGGCAAGAAGGACAAGGCAAGGAGGACAAGGCAAGAAGGACAAGGCAAGAAGGACAAGGTAAGAAAGACAAGGCAAGGAGGACAAGGCAAGGAGGACAAGGCAAGAAGGGCAAGGCAAGAAGGACAAGGCAAGGAGGACAAGGTAAGAAGGACAATGTAAGAAGGACAAGGTAAGAAGGACAAGGTAAGAAGGACAAGGCAAGAAGGACAAGGCAAGGATGACAAGGTACGACAGGCAAGGTAAGAATAGCAAGGTAAGGAGGTCAAGGTAAGAAGGGCAAGGTAAGAAGGACAAGGCAAGGAGGACAAGGCAAGGAGGACAAGTTAAGAAGGACAAGGCAAGAAAGACAAGGCAAGGAGGACAAGGCAAGAAGGACAAGGCAAGAAAGACAAGGCAAGACGGACAAGGCAAGGAAGACACGGTAAGGAGACAAGGCAAGAAGGACAAGGCAAGGAGGACAAGGCAAGGAGGACAAGGCAAGGAGGACAAGGCAAGGAGAACAAGGCAAGAAGGACAAGGCAAGGAGGACAAGGCAAGGAGGACAAGGCAAGGAGGACAAGGCAAGAAAGACAAGGCAAGAAGGACAAGGCAAGAAGGACAAGGCAAGAAGGACAAGGTAAGAAGGGCAAGGCAAGAAGGACGGCAAGGAGGACAAGGCAAGGAGGACAAGTTAAGAAGGCCAAGGCAAGAAAGACAAGGCAAGGAGGACAAGGCAAGAAGGACAAGGCAAGGAGGACAAGGCAAGAAGGACAAGGCAAGGAGGACAAGGCAAGGAGGACAAGGCAAGAAAGACAAGGCAAGGAGGACAAGGCAAGGAGGACAAGGTAAGGAGACAAGGCAAGAAGGACAAGGCACGGAGGACAAGGCAAGGAGGACAAGGCAAGGAGGACAAGGCAAGGAGGACAAGGCAAGGAAGACAAGGCAAGGAGGACAAGGCAAGGAGGACAAGGGAGGACAAGGCAAGAAGGACAAGGTAAGAAGGGCAAGGTAAGAAGGACAAGGTAAGACGGACAAGGTAAGAAGGACATGGTAAGAAGGACAAGGCAAGGAGGACAAGGCAAGGAAGACAAGGCAAGGAGGACAAGGTACGAAAGGCAAGGTAAGAATAGCAAGGTAAGGAGGTCAAGGTAAGAAGGGCAAGGCAAGGAGGACAAGGCAAGGAGGACAAGGCAAGGAGGACAAGTTAAGAAGGACAAGGCAAGAAAGACAAGGCAAGGAGGACAAGGCAAGAAGGACAAGGCAAGAAAGACAAGGCAAGGAGGACAAGGCAAGAAGGACAAGGCAAGGAGGACAAGGCAAGAAGGACAAGGCAAGAAAGACAAGGCAAGAAGGACAAGGCAAGGAGGACAAGGTAAGGAGACAAGGCAAGAAGGACAAGGCAAGGAGGACAAGGCAAGGAGGACAAGACAAGGAGACAAGGCAAGAAGGACAAGGCAAGGAGGACAAGGCAAGGAAGACAAGGCAAGGAGGACAAGGCAAGAAGGACAAGGCAAGGAGGACAAGGCAAGAAGGACAAGGCAAGAAGGACAAGGTAAGAAAGACAAGGCAAGGAGGACAAGGCAAGGAGGACAAGGCAAGAAGGGCAAGGCAAGAAGGACAAGGCAAGGAGGACAAGGTAAGAAGGACAATGTAAGAAGGACAAGGTAAGAAGGACAAGGTAAGAAGGACAAGGCAAGAAGGACAAGGCAAGGATGACAAGGTACGACAGGCAAGGTAAGAATAGCAAGGTAAGGAGGTCAAGGTAAGAAGGGCAAGGTAAGAAGGACAAGGCAAGGAGGACAAGGCAAGGAGGACAAGTTAAGAAGGACAAGGCAAGAAAGACAAGGCAAGGAGGACAAGGCAAGAAGGACAAGGCAAGAAAGACAAGGCAAGACGGACAAGGCAAGGAAGACAAGGTAAGGAGACAAGGCAAGAAGGACAAGGCAAGGAGGACAAGGCAAGGAGGACAAGGCAAGGAGGACAAGGCAAGGAGAACAAGGCAAGAAGGACAAGGCAAGGAGGACAAGGCAAGGAGGAGAAGGCAAGGAGGACAAGGCAAGAAGGACAAGGCAAGAAGGACAAGGCAAGAAGGACAAGGTAAGAAGGGCAAGGCAAGAAGGACGGCAAGGAGGACAAGGCAAGGAGGACAAGTTAAGAAGGCCAAGGCAAGAAAGACAAGGCAAGGAGGACAAGGCAAGAAGGACAAGGCAAGGAGGACAAGGCAAGAAGGACAAGGCAAGGAGGACAAGGCAAGGAGGACAAGGCAAGAAAGACAAGGCAAGGAGGACAAGGCAAGGAGGACAAGGTAAGGAGACAAGGCAAGAAGGACAAGGCACGGAGGACAAGGCAAGGAGGACAAGGCAAGGAGGACAAGGCAAGGAGGACAAGGCAAGGAAGACAAGGCAAGGAGGACAAGGCAAGGAGGACAAGGGAGGACAAGGCAAGAAGGACAAGGCAAGAAGTACAAGGTAAGAAAGACAAGGCAAGAAGGACAAGGCAAGAAGGGCAAGGCAAGGAGGACAAGGTAAGAAGGACAAGGCAAGAAGGACAAGGCAAGAAGGACACGGCAAGGAGGACAAGGCAAGAAGGACAAGGCAAGAAAGACAAGGCAAGGAGGACAAGGTACGAAAGGCAAGGTAAGAAGGACAAGGCAAGGAGGACAAGGCAAGGAGGACAAGGCAAGAAGGTCAAGGCAAGAAAGACAAGGCAAGGAGGACAAGGCAAGAAGGACAAGGCAAGAAAGACAAGGCAAGAAGGACAAGGCAAGGAGGACAAGGTAAGGAGGACAAGGCAAGGAGGACAAGGCAAGGAGGACAAGGCAAGGAGGACAAGGTATGAAAGGCAAGGTAAGGAGGACAAGGCAAGGAGGACAAGGCAAGGAGGACAAGGCAAGGAGAACAAGGCAAGAAAGACAAGGCAAGGAAGACAAGGCAAGGAGGACAAGGTAAGGAGGACAAGGCAAGAAGGACAAGGTAAGAAGGACAAGGCAAGAAGGACAAGGTAAGAAGGGCAAGGCAAGAAGGGCAAGGTAAGAAGGGCAAGGTAAGAAGGGCAAGGTAAGAAGGACAAGGCAAGGAGGACAAGGCAAGGAGGACAAGGCAAGAAGGTCAAGGCAAGAAAGACAAGGCAAGGAGGACAAGGCAAGAAGGACAAGGCAAGAAAGACAAGGCAAGAAGGACAAGGCAAGGAGGACAAGGTAAGGAGGACAAGGCAAGGAGGACAAGGCAAGGAAGACAAGGCAAGGAGGACAAGGCAAGAAGGACAAGGCAAGGAGGACAAGGCAAGAAGGACAAGGCAAGAAGGACAAGGTAAGAAAGACAAGGCAAGGAGGACAAGGCAAGAAGGACAAGGCAAGAAGGACAAGGCAAGAAGGACAAGGCAAGGAGGACAAGGTAAGAAGGACAAGGTAAGAAGGACAAGGTAAGAAGGACAAGGTAAGAAGGACAAGGCAAGAAGGACAAGGCAAGGATGACAAGGTACGACAGGCAAGGTAAGAATAGCAAGGTAAGGAGGTCAAGGTAAGAAGGGCAAGGTAAGAAGGACAAGGCAAGAAGGACAAGGCAAGGAGGACAAGGCAAGAAGGACAAGGCAAGAAAGACAAGGCAAGACGGACAAGGCAAGGAAGACACGGTAAGGAGACAAGGCAAGAAGGACAAGGCAAGGAGGACAAGGCAAGGAGGACAAGGCAAGGAGGACAAGGCAAGGAGAACAAGGCAAGAAGGACAAGGCAAGGAGGACAAGGCAAGGAGGACAAGGCAAGGAGGACAAGCAAGAAAGACAAGGCAAGAAGGACAAGGCAAGAAGGACAAGGCAAGAAGGACAAGGTAAGAAGGGCAAGGCAAGAAGGACGGCAAGGAGGACAAGGCAAGGAGGACAAGTTAAGAAGGCCAAGGCAAGAAAGACAAGGCAAGGAGGACAAGGCAAGAAGGACAAGGCAAGGAGGACAAGGCAAGAAGGACAAGGCAAGGAGGACAAGGCAAGGAGGACAAGGCAAGAAAGACAAGGCAAGGAGGACAAGGCAAGGAGGACAAGGTAAGGAGACAAGGCAAGAAGGACAAGGCACGGAGGACAAGGCAAGGAGGACAAGGCAAGGAGGACAAGGCAAGGAGGACAAGGCAAGGAAGACAAGGCAAGGAGGACAAGGCAAGGAGGACAAGGGAGGACAAGGCAAGAAGGACAAGGTAAGAAGGGCAAGGTAAGAAGGACAAGGTAAGACGGACAAGGTAAGAAGGACATGGTAAGAAGGACAAGGCAAGGAGGACAAGGCAAGGAAGACAAGGCAAGGAGGACAAGGTACGAAAGGCAAGGTAAGAATAGCAAGGTAAGGAGGTCAAGGTAAGAAGGGCAAGGCAAGGAGGACAAGGCAAGGAGGACAAGGCAAGGAGGACAAGTTAAGAAGGACAAGGCAAGAAAGACAAGGCAAGGAGGACAAGGCAAGAAGGACAAGGCAAGAAAGACAAGGCAAGGAGGACAAGGCAAGAAGGACAAGGCAAGGAGGACAAGGCAAGAAGGACAAGGCAAGAAAGACAAGGCAAGAAGGACAAGGCAAGGAGGACAAGGTAAGGAGACAAGGCAAGAAGGACAAGGCAAGGAGGACAAGGCAAGGAGGACAAGACAAGGAGACAAGGCAAGAAGGACAAGGCAAGGAGGACAAGGCAAGGAAGACAAGGCAAGGAGGACAAGGCAAGAAGGACAAGGCAAGGAGGACAAGGCAAGAAGGACAAGGCAAGAAGGACAAGGTAAGAAAGACAAGGCAAGGAGGACAAGGCAAGGAGGACAAGGCAAGAAGGGCAAGGCAAGAAGGACAAGGCAAGGAGGACAAGGTAAGAAGGACAATGTAAGAAGGACAAGGTAAGAAGGACAAGGTAAGAAGGACAAGGCAAGAAGGACAAGGCAAGGATGACAAGGTACGACAGGCAAGGTAAGAATAGCAAGGTAAGGAGGTCAAGGTAAGAAGGGCAAGGTAAGAAGGACAAGGCAAGGAGGACAAGGCAAGGAGGACAAGTTAAGAAGGACAAGGCAAGAAAGACAAGGCAAGGAGGACAAGGCAAGAAGGACAAGGCAAGAAAGACAAGGCAAGACGGACAAGGCAAGGAAGACAAGGTAAGGAGACAAGGCAAGAAGGACAAGGCAAGGAGGACAAGGCAAGGAGGACAAGGCAAGGAGGACAAGGCAAGGAGAACAAGGCAAGAAGGACAAGGCAAGGAGGACAAGGCAAGGAGGAGAAGGCAAGGAGGACAAGGCAAGAAGGACAAGGCAAGAAGGACAAGGCAAGAAGGACAAGGTAAGAAGGGCAAGGCAAGAAGGACGGCAAGGAGGACAAGGCAAGGAGGACAAGTTAAGAAGGCCAAGGCAAGAAAGACAAGGCAAGGAGGACAAGGCAAGAAGGACAAGGCAAGGAGGACAAGGCAAGAAGGACAAGGCAAGGAGGACAAGGCAAGGAGGACAAGGCAAGAAAGACAAGGCAAGGAGGACAAGGCAAGGAGGACAAGGTAAGGAGACAAGGCAAGAAGGACAAGGCACGGAGGACAAGGCAAGGAGGACAAGGCAAGGAGGACAAGGCAAGGAGGACAAGGCAAGGAAGACAAGGCAAGGAGGACAAGGCAAGGAGGACAAGGGAGGACAAGGCAAGAAGGACAAGGCAAGAAGTACAAGGTAAGAAAGACAAGGCAAGAAGGACAAGGCAAGAAGGGCAAGGCAAGGAGGACAAGGTAAGAAGGACAAGGCAAGAAGGACAAGGCAAGAAGGACACGGCAAGGAGGACAAGGCAAGAAGGACAAGGCAAGAAAGACAAGGCAAGGAGGACAAGGTACGAAAGGCAAGGTAAGAAGGACAAGGCAAGGAGGACAAGGCAAGGAGGACAAGGCAAGAAGGTCAAGGCAAGAAAGACAAGGCAAGGAGGACAAGGCAAGAAGGACAAGGCAAGAAAGACAAGGCAAGAAGGACAAGGCAAGGAGGACAAGGTAAGGAGGACAAGGCAAGGAGGACAAGGCAAGGAGGACAAGGCAAGGAGAACAAGGCAAGGAGGACAAGGCAAGGAAGACAAGGCAAGGAGGACAAGGCAAGGAGGACAAGGTATGAAAGGCAAGGTAAGGAGGACAAGGCAAGGAGGACAAGGCAAGGAGGACAAGGCAAGGAGAACAAGGCAAGAAAGACAAGGCAAGGAAGACAAGGCAAGGAGGACAAGGTAAGGAGGACAAGGCAAGAAGGACAAGGTAAGAAGGACAAGGCAAGAAGGACAAGGTAAGAAGGGCAAGGCAAGAAGGGCAAGGTAAGAAGGACAAGGTAAGAAGGGCAAGGTAAGAAGGGCAAGGTAAGAAGGGCAAGGTAAGAAGGGCAAGGTAAGAAGGACAAGGTAAGAAGGACAAGGTAAGAAGAACAAGGTAAGAAGGACAAGGTAAGAATGACATGACAACAGCTACGGGTGCTGCAGTGAGCTATTTTTGCGTAGTTCATGCCCGGGGCAAGCAGTCTGGCGTAAGTTGACACCAATGATACCTGAGCTAAGTGGATGATAAAAGTGAAGACAGCTCAAAAAAGTAGTGTCCCCTGTCGACAAAACCAGAGATTCCATCACAATGACAAGCACGACAGGTAGGCATTGGCCAGATTGCTAGAGCTGTCTCGCTATATTCTGTAGACAGAGCCTACCTTGTCTGTGTCTACAGAAGGGTCGCGCTAATGATGGAATTCATTTGCACGCCCCCTCCTCACTCCAAACCTGTGGTCGGAGTCCATTCTCGTGGAATTCTCTTCCCTTCAAGACTTCCACAAGGCAATGGAAGTTTGAAATTAAATATTTCGTTTCCGAGACTGCTTGTTGAGCATTGAATGTGTAAACACATGCGCACGCACGTACATGCACACGCACACACACACACACACACACTCACACACACACAAATATACACACACACAAATATACACACGCACAAATACACACACACACACACGCACACACACACGTTCAATTTCATTTTTATTATCACCATCCTTACTCTCCCATCAATTTCTGGTATCGTTTTTAAAAAATCACACCAAAAAACCACTACTCTTTTGCTAAAAACTATATGTGGTATACATGGAGTAATTCCTACTATTTCCATAAAAGAATTTTTTTTGGTGCGTGTGCTTTTTTTCCGGGATGGCTGTTGGTGTAATGGGCGGTTGGGGTGGAGGATGGGTGTTGGTGTAATGGGCGGTTGGGGTGGGGGATGGGTGTTGGTGTAATGGGCGGTTGGGGTGGGGGATGGGTGTTGGTGTAATGGGCGGTTGGGGTGGGGGATGGGTGTTGGTGTAATGGGCTGCTGGGGTTGGGGATGGGTGTTGGTGTAATGGGCGGTTGGGGTGGGAGATGGGTGTTGGTGTAATGAGCGGTTGGGGTGGGGGATGGGTGTTGGTGTAATGGGCGGTTGGATTGGGGAATGGGTGTTGGTGTAATGGCGGTTGGGGTGGGGGATGCGTGTTGGTGTAATGGGCGGTTGGGGTGGGGGATGGGTGTTGGTGTAATGGGCGGTTGGGGTGGGGGATGGGTGTTGGTGTAATGGGCTGCTGGGGTGGGGGATGGCTCGGGAGAATGGAGTTCAAGGTTTACCAACTGTAAATGCAAAAATCTAAGCCGCACAAACTTTACGTCGAAAGACGTGAGCACGGACGGCTCAAGTTAACTTGCCACCGAACGTCACAAGATGCCTGCGCATTTCATTGGAGTGGAAAGGGGTGTCAGGATGCTGGCTCAGTTTCGGGCCCTACTTGATTTTTCACCCCCGCGATTTCGCTTCAGCACGCCTATGCCCATTGCCAATGCGGAAGTCTCGCGTTTAATCATGCAGTAACTCTGAGCTGTTTACTTGCTAACACTTCAAAAAACATTTTTTTCAGTGACAGGGTATGTTGTTGCTGAAAGACAGGATGAGAAAATGAGTACTGGAATCAATCAAATGACCATGATTCTACACTTCTTAGACCTTATTAACATCAATGAAAAAATATTTCTTTGACGACAGAAATCGAGAGATATCATATGTTAGGTATACCAAATACCTTTGGAGGTGCGAGGCATGGTCGATGGAGAGGTCGAGCCGCTCCTCACCAAGGACGAGCGCAGAAGCAATAAACCTGTTTAGTCTCCGTTGTGTACAGAGGTTAAATTACCCCGAGGGCCAACCTCCATTCGTTCGCTGTAAACATTGAACATTGGATTTGTCCTTGAATTACTTCACAGGCCCACGAATTAAGTACAGTCAGGCAGAAGCTACCTAGTTCCAGTCTTTATACTTCACTCCATGGCGACAGACCAAAACCTCCAATCAGCTTTCTCGGTACCCAGCCCAGCCTTCGCTGAACGTGGATCAAAGTATTTCCAGAATGCTCCGACAGTTTTCTCGGTAAGGCACGACTGCTGCCGCCGACTTTCCAGAAGAGAGGTGAATCGATAGGTCTATTCCATGATGCTGCTCAACGGGTCAGAGATCTGTTTGGTTCTTTTCACAAGTTGAGTCGTCGGACAATATGCACAGATCGATGAGCAATGAAGAGCACATGAAGTGAGCTCTTTTGTGGCCGATACTGCATGCAGTTGCAGGGTGACTCAGGGTTGAATGCGACATGCTCACTGGCCGCCGATATGGGCAAATCTGCGCAGTCGCAGCTACGCTGCGAACTTGCAATCATGGCTGCTCTCAGTCACGACAGAGGGGAAGTCTCAAATGCACCAAGTGTTCAACGACAGGCAATGTAACAGATCCCCTGGTATTTAGGCAGAGCACCTACCTTAACACCAACCCCCACCCCACCTCCCTTTATACTTTAACAGTGTTGGGTTTCAAACCCTCCCTTCCAGCCCACAACCCCTTTCCCCGCCTCCCTTCCCTTCCCCCGCCTCCCTTCCCTTCCCCCCACGCCACCCTCCACCTCTCTCTCTCTCTCTCTCTCTCTCTCTCTCTCTCGCGCGCGCGCGCGCGCACACACACATACAGAAATATGCATGCACGCGCGCGCGAGTTCACACACACACACACACACAAACACACACACACACAAACACACACACACTCAATTTCATTTTAGTATCACCATCCTTACTCTTTCATCAATTTCTTGTATCGTTAAAAAAAAAACACACCAAAAAACCACTGCTCTTTTGCTAAAGACTATTATGTGGTATACATGGAGTAATTCCTACTATTTCCATAAAAGAAAATTATTTTTATTGTGTTTTTTTTCGGGATGGGTGTTGGTGTAATTGGCGGGTGGGGTGGGGGATGGGTGTTGGTGTAATGGGCGGTTTGGGTGGGGGATGGGTGTTGGTGTAATGGGCGGGTGGGGTGGGGGATGGGTGTTGGTGTAATGGGCGGTTGGGGTGGGGGATGGGTGTTGGTGTAATGGGCGGTTGGATTGGGGGATGGGTGTTGGTGTAATGGGCGGGAGGGGTGGGGAATGAGTGTTGGTGTAATGGGCGGGTGGGGTGGGGGATGGGTGTTGGTGTAATGGGCGGTTGGGGTGGGGGATGGGTGTTGGTGTAATGGGCGGTTGGGGTGGGGGATGGCTCGGGAGGATGGAGTTCAAGGTTTACCATCTCTAAATGCAAAAATCTAAGCCACACAAACTTTACACGAGGGCGAATTAGAACATCCTGTCATGTAGGATTGACATTCGCCACGATGTCTTTACGTGTTTTCAGCTGCTTCCGTCGAAAGACGTGAGCACGGACGGCTCAAGTTAACTTGCCACCGAACGTCACAAGATGCCTGCGCATTTCATTGGAATTGAAAGGGGTGTCAGGATGCTGGTCCAGTTTCGGGCCCTACTTGATTTTTCACCCCCGCGATTTCGCTTGAGCACGTCTATGTCCATTGCCAATGCGGAAGTCTCGCGTTTAATCATGCAGTAACTCTGAGCTGTTTACTTGCTAACACCAGAGACACTATATATAATGGACTGCTGACTTGACCTCTCAGTGTATAGTCTAAATATAGTCGCAGTGCTGTCTGCCCAGCTCCGCCTTCCCACCGGCAACGATCATTTCCGGTTTCCGAGTTTACAGAATGGAGCAGCTAATCGAGGAGGTACTTGAGGTAAGTACGCAGCATTTACTGAAAATAAGTAGTTGAAAAGAAAGAATGAACATTGAAATAATATATTATACGTAACTGTCAATCTATAGCTACATTAGCTCGGACAGTGTAGATGAGTGTAACTTTTATGACCGAGATAATACATGAAAGACAAAGAGCGAGTCGACGCTTCATGAAGTCAGTTGGCAATGATGTTATGAATCAGAAAATATATTTTTTTAATAAGCAGGATGGTGTTGCAAGTCAGAGGTACTGCTACTAAACGTTTCTTAAACGTACGAGAAATGCTGAGCACCATTGCACTCCACTTGTCTTCTACATAGAGGCATAGCAGTCAGTACACGACGTCTGCTCTCTGACGCGCGCATACCGCCACTGGCGCTAACGCGATGACTCGCAAAGGGAGGAAGGAACCTATAGTATCTCTGCTCGCTCCCATTCAGGATCGTTGTGTTATTATTCTGTGGAACGACAGCCCTCTATTTCGGCCTGTGTAGGCTCCACAACCAACAATTGCACAGTTATTTCCTGGCATGTTGTGTCAAAACCCTCTGAATCCCACAGACGCTGGATATAGCTGGAATGGTTCCACTGTGCTTTTAAGCAGACGCTACGTCAAAGAACACACTTCATATTCAACGAATTGTCAGTCCAGCTTCAACCTCTGACTCTACAATCCACAAATTACATCATGTTTTTGCACAACTGAATTCAGCTAGAGATGATAAAGCACAGTACAAGAAATAACCATTACATTCTATTGCTGTGTAGACAATGGAACCTGCCCAGACTTAGACCGGAAGAGAGCAGTGCCTCCGCCCTGGTTTTCTGCGCGAGACGGCACTGGCAGACGCGTTTCGCGCAGACAGCTATCCAGTTACTATAGTATCTCTGCTAACACTTCAAAAAACGTTTTTTTCAGTGACAAGGTATGTTGTTGCTGAAAGACAGGATAAGAAAATGAGTACTGGAATCACTCAAATGACCGTGATTCTAGACTCCTTAGACCTTAGTTACATCAATGGAAAAGTATTTCTTCGACAGAAATCGAGAGATATCATATGTTAGGTACGAAAAATACAAAATACCTTTGGAGGTGCGAGGCATGGTCGATGGAGAGGTCGAGCCGCTCCTCACCAAGGACGAGCGCAGAAGCAATAAACCTGTTTAGTCTCCGTTGTGTACAGAGGTTACATTACTTCGAGGGCCAACCTCCAATCGTTCGCTGTAAACATTGAACATTGGATTTGTCCTTGAATTACTTCACAGGCCCACGAATTAAGTACAGTCAGGCAGAAGCTACCTAGTTCCAGTCTTTATACTTCACTCCATGGCGACAGACCAAAACCTCCAATCAGCTTTCTCGGAACCCGGCCCAGCCTTCGCTGAAAGTGGATCAAAGTATTTCCAGAATGCTCCGACAGTTTTCTCGGTAAGGCACGACTGTTGCCGCCGACTTTCCCAGATGAGGGGTGAATCGATAGGTCTATTCCATGATGCTACTCAACGGGTCAGAGATCAGCTTGGTTCTTTTCACAAGTTGAGTCGTCGGACAATATGCACAGATCGATGAGCAATAAAGCGCACATGAAGTGAGCTCTTTTGTGGCCGATACTGCATGCGCTGCAGTCGCAGGCTGACTCAGGGTTGAATGCGACATGCTCACTGGCCGCCGATATGGGCAAATCTGCGCAGCCGCAGCTACGCTGCGAACTTGCATTCATGGCTGCTCTCAGTCACGACAGAGGGGAAGTCTCAAATGCACCAAGTTTCAATGTCAGGCAATGTAACAGATCCCCTGGTATTTAGGCAGAGCACCTACCTTAACACCAACCCCACCCCACCTCCCTTTATACTTGAACAGTGTTGGGTTACAATCCAACCCTTCCAGCCCACATTAACCATTTTCCCCGCCTCCCTCCCCTTCCCCACCCGGCTCTCTCTCTCTCTCTCTCTCTCTCTCTCTCTCTCTCTCTCTCTCTCTCTCTCTCTCTCTCTCTCTCTCTCTCTCTCTCTCTCTCTCTCTCTCTCTCTCTGAAATTCGACAATGGCCGGGGACGCGTTGTCGTCACTTCCGGAGAAGCCACGCGCTTTCAGCCATGATGGTAGGATAGAAAGCGCTGTCCGCTAAGCTGTGCTATGGAGACGTGCAACCATGCCGACTTCTTGCTGCATTAAAGATTGCTTCAACAATCAACAAAAAGACAAAGAAAGAGGAGTCAAACGCTCCTACTACCGTATACCATCAGTTAAAAGCAATGAAGGTCCGATTATGCGAAGGGTTACCGAAGCCAGACGAAGAGAATGGATAAAGAAGATCTACAGAAGAGATCTGACCTTCGAGACAAACACTCGAAAATTTAGAGTCTGCTCGGATCATTTCATATCAGATAAGTGACTGCAATTATTTTTACATCTGATAAACGTCGTATTCAGCTTGCTTGAGGAACGAAAACGAGTTTCATGTTGTTGGCAAGTTTGGCATAGTTTGTTTACAATGGAATCCTTCGCAAATCCAAACTAACGAGTACCGGTACCTTAGAAAGGTCACAAAAGAAAAACGTATCAGCACTAGCTGTAAGTGTAAAAATGGCCAGTTATTAATATAATTGGTGATTTTAGTTGTCATGAATCTTTAATTGTTTTGTGATTTAATGCCATTTTCTTGTCATCATCGACCCAATGGTTACGCTGAGTGCGGCCTGCGGGTAAGTTGATCTATCGACTCGATGATCCTGAATTTTCGGTCTTCGCCAGATCAGGGAAATGAAATTGTCAATTCAAGCCAGAACTAAACAGGTATCTGCTGCCACTCATTCGAGCTTTACATGAAACATTATATCACACTAGTTCGATCGTCTGCTGGCGTAGTGGCTATGGTTCGATCGTGTTCGTCTGCGCGGTACGTACGGTGTGGTTTGTTTACATATCTTCTGTGGGTTTTGTGCAGAAACTATACGTTATAATAGTCTATTATGAGTATTTTCGATTAGATTTTGATCTAATTAAACTTTTTGTGTGCTTTAATGCAATCCTTTTGCCACGATCTAGCGATAATCACTCCTCAACACAGACCCGAAACATACCTCGACATATAGCACCGGAAGTTTTCTAACCTACCATCATGGCGGCAGCTGCTAATTACCATATGACCCCTAGTGAACTCTTCCCCGGCCATACCTTAATTTTTAGGATTGATCGTGGACTATTTGGCACGGACAGCGACGTTATACTTATCTGCACTTACGTGCCACCGTATGGATCTCCGTATTATGCCCACAAGGAAACTGTTGATGGTATCGAGCTCCTAGAAAACTGTTTATTTGGATTGCTTGATAAATGTGAAGATCTTCCGGTGATATTATGTGGAGACCTCAACGCTAGGACGGGCACTCTGAACGCAAGCGAAGAGTGTGAACTATATGACGTAACCGCAAATCAGTTCATTGAAAACAGAGCCTCGCAGGACAACGTCATAAACTCGTTTGGGAACTCCTTGCTCTCGTTATGCTCCGCATTTAACCTGGTGATACTAAACGGTCGTACTCGGGGAGACAGCATTGGGAAATATACCAACATTTCAGTGCACGGTGATAGTGTAGTGGACTACGTGATTGCATCCAGATGTTTAGAGGACCACTGTGAGAGTTTATGTATAACTCCAAATGTGTTGTCAACCCATTTGTGTGTAGAGTTTACAATGCGATCAAAGGATCTACACTGTGATGATGACAAGTCTGGATGGATCATCAGACATCGAAGACCGGTATGGAATGAACATACTTCACTGCAATATTTGCAGACCCTAGAGGCAGGTTTGGCACAGCTAGGTGAACTTCGAGACCGATACTGGCATTGACGAGTTCACAGACATCCTTACAGTTACAGAGAGCATCGTCAAGCCAGCAAAATTTTTGATGGATGCGTACCGAAGTAGAAAGGTATTCACTTACCGAACCCAATGGTACGACAATGATTGCCGGGCCCTGAAAAAAAGGTTGTATAAGGTGTTGCATAGATACTGCAAGAGCCTACGAGACGATGTAAAAAATACTTACCTAGAAATGAGAAGACAATACAAACAACTCATCCGGAAGAAGAAGAATGATTTTCGAAGCAGGTTCACTTCTAATCTTGTGTCCAGTGTTGGAACCCCGACCCTATTTTGGAAACATAAAAGAAATGAATGGTCGCAAGAATAGATACAATGATATACCAACCAATACATGGTATGAGCATTTCCAAAAAGTATTTCTAACCGCATGCGATGAGTCTAATTTGTTCGAGTGTCCAGAGCCTGTTGACAACTCACAATTAGATGAACTAGATAGAGAAATAACGGAAGACGAAATAAAGGAATCAATAAAGAGACTGAAGAAAGAAAAAGCAGCAGGTCAGGATGGGATCTGTGGAGAAATGTTGAAGTTAGGAATCAGTAAGATAACTCCACACTTGCATAAACTTTTCAACCTGATCTTCGCAAAAGGAAAATTTCCCTTGTCGTGGACAAAGTCAGTCATAGTTCCCATTCACAAGACTGGTGACACTCAAGACCCAGATAACTACAGAGGCATAGCCATAACGAGCACACTGAGCAAAGTATTCATGAGCATACTCACCAATCGGTTGAAGGAGTGGGCTGAGGATCAAGGTCACATACAAGAGGAACAAAGTGGCTTCCGTAAAGGGTATTCCACTATTGACAATATATTTACTCTTCATTCCATCATTGAACATCACCTCTGCAGGAAAAGAAGCTGTACGTGGCTTTCATAGACTTTCGGAAAGCATTTGACTCTATCCATAGACCAGCACTTTACAAAGTACTGAGTAACTGCAACTTACCTGCGAAGATGTTCAGGATGATACAGGGTATATACAGAACAGTGACCTACTGTGTAAAGGGATTTGAAGGGTGTACAGATTATTTCCCTAGCCACAGGGGACTGAAACAGGGTTGCAATCTGTCACCCCAACTGTTTTTGTATGTAGCAGCTGCTATCACGACTGAAGTAGTAGCTAAAGGGAAACATGGAATACAACTTCTACCAAATGGACCGGAACTGTACTTGCTGCTGTTCGCCGACGACGTGGCACTTATGTCGGACACTGCCATAGGTCTGCAAAACCAGATTGACATATTGATGTACTCTGCTGCTATGTATGGTCTGACCATCAACGCAACTAAATCGAACGTGGTTGTCTTTCGTTTGGGCGGACCACTAGCTAGCCACGAAAAATGGTTCATTGGACAGCAACAAATCCAAACACACAAGGATTACAAATATCTTGGGGTCATGTTTACCACAAGGCTGTCGTCTAACACGCCACAAAATGATCTGTCAAAGAGAGCTAAAGCAGCAATAGTGCAAATTCATAAATCTATGCGAAGAGTGAGTTGTACATCTGTAAATATTTTCTTGAAACTATTTGATGCACAGGTACAACCAATCTTGATGTACGGGTCTGAAGTATGGGGACTGGATAAATGTGACTGTATAGAGAAAGCTCATTTATTTGCACTGAAGAAATTACTTAATGTGCACCCGAAGACTCCCAATGCATTGGTGTACGGTGAACTGGGAAGATTTCCCTTGCACATCAACACAGCCATCCGTGCGTTGAAATATTGGCTTAGAATTCTAAGAATGCCACTACATCGATACCCTCACGAAATTTAGATTAGGGATTAGTGAAATAAATGCTCACAGGTACAGATATGCTGCAGATGTGGATCTTACGTGCCCGGTTTGCACTGAAGAGGAGGATGATATTCACCTGTTACTTCAATGCCCTGTGTATGAGGACCTAAGAGGTAGATATCTGAAACTTGATCAAGTTAGACGAAACGAGGATACCTTTGTCCGGTTGTTGAGCTCCACTGAAGAACAAATAATCAGAAAGGTTGCTTTGTACATCTTCTTAGCTCTGAAACGTCGTGATATAGCGACACGACACACCATTCCTGACTAGAAATTGTTACATTACCCCTTTGCAATGGGCTGGAGGCCTGGCAAATAAACTATTCGTTCGTTCGTTCTCTCTCTCTCTCTCTCTCTCTCTCTCTCTCTCTCTCTCTCTCTCTCTCTCTCTCTCTCTCTCTTTCTCTCTCCTCTCTCTCTTACGCGCACATACACACATAAAGAAATATGCCTGCACGCGCACGCGCGTTCACACACACACACACACACACACACACGCACGCACGCACGCACACACACACACACACACACACACACACACGAAAAGACAAACAGGCAGAGAGAAACGCATGTTCGTCCGTGCGACCAGAGAGAGAGAGAGAGAGAGAGAGAGAAAGAGAAAGAGAGAGAGAGAGAGCGAGTGAAGGAGTGAGTGAAGAAGTGAGTGATTGAAGGAGTGTGTGAGTGAAGGAGTGAGTGAGTGAGTGAAGGCGTGAGTGAAGGAATGAAGGAGTGAGTGAATGAGTGAGTTAGTGAAGGAGTGAGTGAGTGAAGGAGTGAGTGAGTGAAGGAACGAGGGAGTGAAGGAGTGAGTAAAGGAATGAAGGAGTGAGTGAAGGAATGAAGGAGTGAGTGAAGGAATGAAGGAGTGAGTGAATGAGTGAGAGAGTGAATGAGTGAATGAATGAGTGAATGAGTGAATAGTGAATGAGTGAGTAAGTAAAGGAGTGAGTAAGTGAAAGAGTGAGTGAAGGAGTGAGTGAGTGAGGGAGTGAGTGAGTGAAGAAGTGAGTGAAGGAGTGAGTGAGTGAAGGAGTGAAGGAGTGAGTGAGTGAAGGTATGAGTGAGTGAAGGTGTGAGTGAGTGAAGGAGTGAGTGAGTGAAGGAGTGAAGGAGTGAGTGAGTGAAGGTGTGAGTGAGTGAAGGTGTGAGTGAGTGAAGGTGTGAGTGAGTGAAGGAGTGAAGGTGTGAGTGAGTGAAGGAGTGAGTGAGTGAGTGAAGGAGATAGTGAGTGAAGGAGATAGTGAGTGAAGGAGATAGTGAGTGAAGGAGTGAGTGAGTGAAGGAGTGAGTGAGTGAAGGAGTGAAGGAGTGAGTGAGTGAAGGTGTGAGTGAGTGAAGGAGTGAGCGAGTGAAGGAGTGAGTGAGTGAGTAAAGGAGTGAGTGAGTAAAGGAGTGAGTGAGTGAAGGAGTGAGTGAGTGAAGGTGTGAGTGAATGAAGGAGTGAGTGAGTGAAGGAGTGAGTGAGTGAAGGAGTAAAGGAGTGAGTGAGTGCAGGTGTGAGTGAGTGAAGGTGTGAGTGAGAGAAGGAGTAAAGGAGTGAGTAAGTGAAGGTGTAAGTGAGTGAAGGTGTGAGTGAGTGAAGGAGTGAGTGAGTGAAGGAGTGAGTGAGGGAAGGAGTGAGTGAGTGAAGGAGTGAGTGAGTGAAGGAGTGAGTAAGTGAAGGTGTGAGTGAATGAAGGAGTGAGTGAGTGAAGGAGTGAGTGAGTGAAGGAGTGAAGAAGTGAGTGAATGAAGGTGTGAGTGAGTGAAGGTGTGAGTGAGTGAAGGAGTAAAGGAGTGAGTGAGTGAAGGTGTGAGTGAGTGAAGGAGTGAAGGAGTGAGTGAAGGAGTGAGTGAGTGAGTGAAGGAGTGAGTGAGTAAAAGAGTGAGTGAGTGAAGGAGTGAGTGAGTGAAGGTGTGAGTGAGTGAAGGAGTGAGCGAGTGAAGGAGTGAGTGAGTGAAGGAGTGAGTGAGTGAAGGAGTGAGTGAGTGAGTGAAAGAGTGAGTGAATCTGAGTGAGTGAGCGAGTGAAGGAGTGAGTGAGCGAGTGAAGGAGTGAGTGAATGAAGGAGTGAGCGAGTGAAGGAGTGGAGTGAGTGAAGGTGTGAGTGAGTGAAGGAATAAGTGAGTGAAGGAGTGAGCGAGTGAAGGAGTGAGCGAGTGAAGGAGTGGACTGAGTGAAGTAGTAAGTGAAGGAGTGAGCGAGTGAAAGAATGGGTGAGTGAAGGAGTGAGTGAGTGAAATAGTGAGTGAGTCTGAGTGAGTGAGTGAAGGAGTGAGTGAGTGAAAGAGTGAGTGAGTGAAGGAGTGAGTGAGTGAAAGAGTGAGTGAGTGAAGGAGTGAGTGAAGGAATGAAGGAGTGAGTGAATGAGTGAGTTAGTGAAGGAGTGAGTGAGTGAAGGAGTGAGTGAAGGAGTGAGTGAGTGAATGAGTGAGTGAGTGAGTGAAGGAGTGAGTGAAGGAGTGAGTGAAGGAATAAAGAAGGGAGTGAATGAGTGAGTGAGTGAAGGAGTGAGTGAGTGAATGAGTGAGTGAGTGAATGATTGAGTGAGTGAAGGAGTGAGTGAAGGAGTGAGTGAGTGAGTGAGTGAATGAGTGAGTGAGTGAGCAAGTGAATGAGTGAGTGAGTGAGTGAAGGAGTAAGTGAGTGAGTGAAGGAGTGAGTGTGAGAAGGAGTGGGTTAGTGAGTGAAGGAGTGAGTGAGTTAAAGAGTCAGTGAAGGAGTGAGTGAGTGAAGGAGTGAGTGAGTGAAGGAGTGAGTGAGTGAAGGAGTGAGTGAGTGAATGAGTGAGTGAGTGAAGGAGTGAGTGAGTGAAGGAGTGAGTGAAGGAGTGAGTGAGTGAAGGAGTGAGTGAGTGAAGGAGTAGTGAGTGAAGGAGTGAGTGAGTGAGCGAGTGAAGGAGTGAGTGAGTGAAGGAGTGAGTGAGTGAAAGAGTGAGTGAGTCTGAGTGAGTGAGCGAGTGAAGGAGTAAGTGAGCGAGTGAAGGAGTAAGTGAGCCAGAGAAGGAGTAAGTTAGTGAAGGAGTAAGTGAGTGAAGAAGTGAGCGAGTGAAGGATTGGAGTGAGTGAAGGAGGGAGTGAGTGAGTGAAGGAGTGTAGGAGTGAAGGAGGGAGTGAAGGAAGGAGTGAGTGAAGGAATGAGTTAGTGAGGTAGTGAAGGAGTGAGTGAGTGAAAGAGTGAGTGAGTGAATGTGTGAGGGAGTGAAGGAGTGAGTGAAGGAATAAAGGAGTTAGTGAATGAGTGAGTGAGTGAAAGAGTGAGTGAGTGAAGAAGTGAGTGAAGGAGTGAGTGAGTGAAGGACTGAGGGAGTGAGTGAGGGAAGGAGTGAGTGAGTGAAGGAGTGAGTTAGTGAGTGAGTGAAGGAGTGAGTGAGTGAGTGAATGAGTGAATGAAGGAGTGAGTGAGTCTGTGTGAGTGAGCGAGTGAAGGAGTGAGCGAGTGAAGGAGTGAGTGAAGGAGTAAGCGAGTGAAGGAGTGGAGTGAGTGAAGGAGTGAGTGAGTGGAATGAGTAAGTGGACTGAGTGAGTGGAGTGAGTGAGTGGAGTGAGTGAGTGGAGTGAATGAGTGAGTGGAGTGAGTGAGTGGAGTGAATGAGTGAGTTGAGTGAGTTGAGTGAGTGAGTGAGTGAGTGAGTGAGTGAGTGAGTGAGTGAGTGAGTGAGTGAGTGAGTGAGTGAGTGAGTGAGTGAGTGAGTGAGTGAGTGAGTGAGTGAGTGAGTGAGTGAGTGAGTGAGTGAGTGAGTGAGTGAGTGAGTGAGTGAGTGAGTGAGTGAGTGAGTGAGTGAGTGAGTGAGTGAGTGAGTGAGTGAGTGAGTGAGTGAGTGAGTGAGTGAGTGAGTGAGTGAGTGAGTGAGTGAGTGAGTGAGTGAGTGAGTGAGTGAGTGAGTGAGTGAGTGAGTGAGTGAGTGAGTGAGTGAGTGAGTGAGTGAGTGAGTGAGTGAGTGAGTGTGAGTGAGTGAGTGAGTGAGTGAGTGAGTGAGTGAGTGAGTGAGTGAGTGAGTGAGTGAGTGAGTGAGTGAGTGAGTGAGTGAGTGAGTGAGTGAGTGAGTGAGTGAGTGAGTGAGTGAGTGAGTGAGTGAGTGAGTGAGTGAGTGAGTGAGTGATTCTGTGTTTATCAAGAATGCAATTTTAGGCATTTTCGCCTATCTTACCTTTTGTCCTTGCTCATAAAAAAATTAATGCACTTGCATGCATGCACACAGACACACACAGGCACACAAAGAAAGAAAGAAAGAAAGAAAGAAAGAAAGAAAGAAAGAAAGAAAGAAAGAAAGAAAATAAGGAAAAAAGGAAGGAAAGAAGAACGAAAGAAAGAAAGAAAGAAAGAAAGAAAGAAAGAAAGAAAGAAAGAAAGGCAGGCAGGCAGACGGACGGACGGACGGACGGACGGACGGACGGACGGACAGACAGGCAGGCAGGCAGGCAAACAGACAGACAGACAGACAGACAGACAGACAGACAGACAGACAGACAGACAGACAGACAGACAGACAGACAGACAGACAGACAGACAGACAGACAGACAGCATCCAACACACCCATTAGAGATGCTCGAAGGGCAACACACAATCCGGAGATAAAAAAGGCATCACTTGTTTCTTGATTTATTCAAGAGACTCGCGTTTTCTCAGTGTCTCATGTATTGAAGTTGAAGTTTCACTCAAAGCTCACACGCGTTTTGTAGTTCCAGCGAAAATTCTATATATACCTCTGGTTCCAGGATGCTTTTAACAGTGTTTTCACCCGTGACCCTGTCCGAAGCTGTTTTTCAAGAGGTGACATGAGGCAAGTGCATTATTTACATATCTTCTATGAATGGTGATATCACCCTTTGGGTTGGGAGTGAGAGTGGACCCATCGAGTCTCCCTACGAGATTCGTAAGAGGAGAATAAACTTGTGAAATCTTGACGACTCGCCCTTCCTCTACCCAGCTCGAGTGACTGTCGCTACCAATACGGCAATAGCTTGACATAGCCTGCAGAGGCCGATAGGCCGTAACATTATCATCAGTATCTACATCATCATCAACATCATCATCATCATCTACATCATCAACTACATCATTTTCTTCATCATCTTCTTCATCTTCATCATCTACATCATCATCGTCATCTACATCATCATCATCATCATCATCATCATCATCATCATCATCATCATCATCATCATCATCATCATCATCATCATCATCATCATCATCATCATCATCATCATCATCATCATATACATCATTTTCTTCATCATCTTCTACATCTTCATCATCTACATCATCATCATCACTATCATCATCATCATCATCATCATCATCATCATCATCATCATCATCATCATCATCTGCATCTACATCTACATCATCTTCATCTACATCTACATGTAGGAGGATGAGAATAGAATATAGAGACCTGTCCAGATTTCTTGTATGTCAACGTGCTTTTTCTTATCTGTTCCCATCCTGGGGTGTGGATTGTAACTGCAGAAATATGTGAGAAGGCGTGTTTCTCACACTCTGTTGCTGCCTTAGAGATACATGTTGTTCATGCAAACTCACTCTCTCATTTGGCTGTCTTCGGCTTCTATTGCAGTGCTTGAGAGCACATCGAATTTTATAGTTTATTCATGTAATGTACCATGTGCTGTCTGTAATATTGAATGTTGTTGTTGTTGTTGCGTACCTAGGCTAAACACTCCCAGGATCACCCAAGTGGATGAGATTATTGCGTGTGTGACTGTTTTTGAACACCCCGCCATATAGGCAGTCATACTCCGTCTTCAGGGGATTTGATCTCTGTCTCCAGAGAATGCCAGTTGTTATGTTAGGAGCTTAGCACGGCTGAAGATAATTCCAACATAACAGTACAACATAACAACATTTTGTTGTAGCCTTGGTTTTTGGCTGGAGTCAACAAATAAAAACAGCATTTGCCCAAGGCAAGGATAATATTGAATAAAAGCCTAGTGTTCATCCTTATCAATCATCTCATATATGGCAACCTGCACTCCATGAGTTGTAAACGGTATAATTCAAAGAAAACGATGAATAAGTATCTGATTTAATTGGCACTGTAAATATTTAACTGGCCATTCATTTATACACGAATCACTTTTGGAATTCATTCATTGGCGCAGAATATACTTTGACGCACATACTTTCCAATGGAGTGAAGTTTTTCATATGGATCATCACCCAAAGCACTGTGTGTTCTTTCACCTTTTCTATCGGCACTGCATCAAGTGAGAGTGGGAGTGACAAAGGATGTAGCCTAGTTGATGTTTTGGCCTTGTGGTTATCACCATATACTTGGTTTGGATGGGTTGAGGACCATATGGTTTGAAAGACACCAGCAGCATATTTCATCAAGACTCTTTTTAAAAAGAGTTTATCTGCCACAGCTTTGGTTGAGCTGTCTGAGGTAGATAGCGTTGTATATTCTGCAAACATGTTACATGAGACCTTTCTATCAGTGATATGCAAGGGTAGGTCATTTATGAATAAGCAGAATAAAAGGGGGTCTAGTATTTCTTCTTCTTTCTTCTTCCTCTTCCTCTTCTTCTTCTTCTTCTTCTTCTTCTTCTTCTTCTTCTTCTTCTTCTTCTTCTTCTTCTTCTTCTTCTTTCTTTCTTCTTTCTTCTTTCTTCTTTCTTCTTCCTTCTTCCTTCTTTCTTCTTCTTCTTTTTCTTCTTCTTCTTCTTCTTCTTCTTCTTCTTCTTCTTCTTCTTCTTCTTCTTCTTCTTCTTCTTCTTCTTCTTCTTCTTCTTGGTTGTCTCTCGGGTGTCGAGAAAGACGTACGATTCGTGCTGTGCCATCATCGGTGGATGCGCATATGGCTCCGAAGTCCAAACTCCGAGGCACACAGGCGGCTGCAGGTGGGGCAAGGAACACCGGCCTGAACAGAGGTTGAAGCACCTCTGTGTCGCCTTGCTCGAGCAGCTCAAGACAACAACGACGGCCATCTTGCAGCTTTTCGGGTGGTAGCACGCCAGAGGGTTCTGTCGGCAGCAGTGGCCTCAAGGTGCCGTGGTTGGAGGTTAATTAGAGTGAAGGATGAGAATGAGGGTGAGAGATGAAGTGCACAACGTGACCTGTTCGTGAAGGATTTTAAAGTGGAAAAGCCGTTGCACATGGATAGTCCCGGTCTCTCTGCCTCAGGAGTCCAGATCGAGTGGCTCGAAGAAATTGGGGGCTCCTTCAGCTGCAGTGGATGACCGTGACGTCTTCTGTGCTCTGTCACGCCCTTCGTACTCCACAGTGCGCTGCTGCATAACCTTCTCAGCAGTTCCATGGTGGATTTCCTCCGCCTGATCCACCGAAGCAGTCTTTGCTGGTTATTCGGGTGACCACGTACGTCAGGCTCCATCTGCCCGGGTTATAAAATCAGAGATTTCCTGGTGGGTTGAAGGCTCAGTCCAGCCTGACCCCGTTATACCGACGGACACTCGATCGCACCACATAGCAGACTTTGTAGAAACAGGGGGACCGCGTGAAGGTGCTGCTATGGATACGTACAATTGTGTAGCATGGGCCACTAGATCTGTCATTTCACCTGGAAGAAGAGAGGCTATATTTTGCGCCACATCTTCCTTTGGAGAGAGAGAGAGAGAGAGAGAGAGAGAGAGAGAGAGAGAGAGAGAGAGATAGAATATTGATTGAATGATTGATTGATTGATTCTTTGTTTATCAAGGATGAAATTTTAGGCATTTCTGCCTATCTTACAAATTGTTCTTGCTCCTAAAGAAATGAAAACATGGATAGATAAGAAAAAATACACAGCTAATCTATGTACAACAGTTGGTAAGGTACATGAAGAATATGATCAACAATAACAAAGATTTTAGTAGTCTCCAAGTTCAAGCAAATACGTGTCAAATGTACAGGCGACAGCAGTGAGATTATCTGAATAGATAATAACGTATGGTTGCTTTAAATGACTTCATGGAAGTATTGTTCCTTAGGTACAATGGTAGTGGAGAGAGAGAGAGAGAGAGATTGATTGATTGATTGATTGATTCTTTATTTATCAAGGATGAAATTTTAGGCATTTCTGCCTTTCTTACAAATTGTCCTTGCTCATAAAGAAATGAAAACATTGATAATTAAGACACAAAATACACAGTAGCTAATCCATGTACAACAGTTGGTAAGATATATGAAGAATATGATCAACAATGACAAAGATTTTAGTATATGTCTTTGACAGCTGTCAGCTCAGTGAGTCTTTAAGATCAAGCAATACGTGTCATATGTACAGGCGACAGAAGTGAGATCATCTGAATAGATAATCACGTATGGATGCTTTAAAAGACGTCAAGGAAGTATTGTTCCTAAGGTGCAATGGAAGTGTATTCCATATCATAACACCTGAATATGTAATACTGCCTTTGAAAATGTCTATTCTAGGTTGTGGTAGAATGAAAGAATATGATCAACAATGACAAAGATTTTAGTATATGTCTTTGACAGCTGTCAGCTCAGTGAGTCTTTAAGATCAAGCAATACGTGTCATATGTACAGGCGACAGAAGTGAGATCATCTGAATAGATAATCACGTATGGATGCTTTAAAAGACGTCAAGGAAGTATTGTTCCTAAGGTGCAATGGAAGTGTATTCCATATCATAACACCTGAATATGTAATACTGCCTTTGAAAATGTCTATTCTAGGTTGTGGTAGAATGAAAGTGTTGCGAGATAGTGAATGGCTTGTTTGGGGACGAATGAAGAGATCAGTAAGATACGTTGGTGCTTGTGAATGAGCAATTTTGTGCATAAGGATGCATTTATTGAGGACGAGGTGTTTTTGGAAGGGTAGTAAGCCAAGATTTTTTATCTTTTCATCCGTAGACAATGTTGAGTCGGAAATGGTAACCTTGGCAGCTCGTCTGTACAGTGATTTAATCTTGTTCAAGTGCACTGCCATAGAGCCATCCCATACTACAGATGCAAAATTAATATGGGAATTTATGTGTGCGTGAAGAAACATTATGCATGCATTGGTGGTGACAAAATGCCTCAGTTTGGAGAGAAGGAAAATGTTCTTAGCAATAGTTTTGCATAAGGAATTGACATGTTGTTCCCAAGTTAGTTGTTCATCAACAATTATGCCTAGCACTCTGTGTTCAGAAACTTGCTCAATGATTTCATTTTCTAGCATAAGGTTGATGGTTAGGGATTGTCGTTGACGTTTTTGTCTTGTAGTTAGGATCATGCACTTGGTTTTTGAGGGGTTTATGACCATTCTATTTGATGAACACCATTTTTGTAAATCATCAAGGGTAACGTTCAGGGTGCATTGGATGGAATTTATGCTTCTGTCACTTACGCTGATAATGGTGTCATCTGCAAACATAGTGCATTTGATACTTTCATTTGATATACTCAATGGTAGATCATTGATATACAAGCTAAAGAGCAATGGACCTAAAATTGAGCCTTGTGGAACCCCTGACTTTACCAATCTTCTCGAGGAATACGACCCGTTGACATAGACACATTGGCTTCTATGCGTCAAGTATGATCGGAAGAAGGAGACTGATGTTGGATTTTTCAAGTACATCGAGAGTTTATCAAGGAGAATTTCGTGGTCAACTAGGTCAAATGCCTTTTTCAAGTCCAAGAAAATGGTACCAGACAGTTCACGGTTGTTTATGGCTGATAGCCAGTCATTCACCAGGAAGGATAAAGCAGTTTGGCAGGAGTGATGGGAGCGAAAGCCGGATTGCAATTGATATAATAAGTCAAATTGCTCAAGATACGAGAAAAGATGTTTGTGAACGTGTCTTTCTAGTGGTTTGGAGATAAGAGGCAAAATTGAGATGGGACGGTAATCATCGGGTACTGAAGCAGTCTTAGATTTAGGCAATGGAATGACCTTGGCCTGCTGAAGACGAGACGGGAAGATACTGTTTCTTATACACAAGTTATAAATGTGTGTCAATGAAGGCAGTATGGCGGGGAGCGAAATTTTTAGTAAATGAGAACTGATGCCATCAAGGTCCGTGGATCGTTTGCTTGAAAGTTGAAAGATGTATTGCATCACCTCATGTGAGGTGACAGTAGGAATTTGGAATGCAGCATCATGAGGAAGTCTTTCATTACAGAAATCCTCAATACGTTGAACAATATCCCTTGATAGACCGGGAGTGTGTTTAGTCGATTTTGCATGGATTTTATCAGCTATTGTCGTGAAGTGTTCGTTGAATTGTTCAGTATTAATAGTTGGAGGTATGTTGCAGACTGTTTTGGAAGTTCGTATGAAGGTATTAATTCCGCGCCATAACATTGATGTGTCATTGCCGTTTTCAATTAGCCTTTGAAAATAATTTTTTTTTGCATTTCGAACCAGAGTCTTGATACGGTTTCTTTGCTTCTTGTAAGCCGGGATATCATTGTCTTTTTTAAGTCTATCTCTCGTTTTCATAGCCTGCATGATTTCGTTGGTAAGCCAAGGTGGGAGTTTTAAATGCTTGACTCTCTTCTGTTTCATAGGAGCATGTCTTTCTACAGTTTGGAGAAATAGGTCATACCAGAAATGAAGGGCCATGTCAGGGTCAGAATAGTTGAGGACATCATGAAATGGCATTTGTTTTAAATTGTCAAGGAATGAATCAGCATCAAAATGTTTAAAGGATCGATAGTGAATAGTAGTGTGCGTTCTCTTTGGACTTCTTTTGACTTTACAGGAGAGGGAGCATAGTGTGGGAAAGTGATCACTTATCCCTAATTTAGGTACCTGTATACTTGTCAAGAGATTTTCAGTGTTTGTGTATATATGGTCTATGAGAGTGGATGAGTCATGGGTCACTCTTGTGGCTATGTCAACCACTTGTTTGAGTCCGAATAACGAGATGGTAGATTTCCATGTATGCTGGGGTTTGAATAAATCGATGTTGAAATCTCCCATTATGATAATTTTTTTGTTGGATTGGGTTACTGTGTCCATCATTGCACTGAAATCTTCACACCATGTGGAGGTGGAAGCAGGGTTTCTGTAGAGATAGCCGATAAGGATTGAAGATTCTTTTGGAGGCTTCATTTCTAGCCATAAACACTCTATCTGTGAAGATTCAAGATCCGTACGGCGAGAAATATTCCCATGAATGGAATGGTGAATGTATACTGCTATACCAGTTTGGCCTTCGCTTTTAGCGTCTTTTCGGGTGATGTTATATCCATTAATTTCTACTGCTGTGTCAGGGATGTAGTGTTTGAGTCTTGTTTCTGATAGACCAAAAACATAGCAATCATACTGGTGTAAGAGAGCACATATGTCTGTGACTTTGTTCTGAAGATGATACACGTTTAGGTGGCCTAGTGATATACCAGACTGCATTATGAAAGGCAGGAAAAATACAAGAAACGTACAGAAAATAATCACATCAATGAAAGCGAGTAAGTATATAGATATAAACAGATAGTCGATATACAAATACAAAAGGCCAAATAGACACAGTAATGAATACGAATACAAACAGTATGAATAATAATGATAATGCAATGTTAATATGTGTATATAAGACAATAACGTTTTGCTAATATCAAACCCGATATCAACAATTCTGTATAAATGATCCTATAAAAGGGTATACAAGGATCATTTACAATGACCATTCAAGATTTTATCAAACTGCAAGTCGTATAAAGACAATGGAGCTGGTCAGTCAAGGAGACGAAAGAAACCTCTAGGTTTGGGGACGTGTGGACGAGAATTTGACATTAAGACATCATATATGCTGGATGAGTGTTGGGATGCCTCCAGTTTATATGAGGCAAGGGTGGAAGTGATCTGAAGTATGAAAAATGTGGTAATGCATATTCATAGGGTGAGAGGAAAACATTGTTTCCAAAAGGTGCCATTTCAGGTGGGAACATTGAATAAGGAATGTTACCATGGTGAGCCTTAGTGAAGGTTTGAGGAAAAGCATGGTGGTCTGTGGAAGTTCTATTTTCTTGAGTCTGGTGCAGATGCAGAGATCTGGGGGGAGGCTGATGTGCAGATCTGGGAAGAGGATGATGTGCAGATCTGGGGGAAGGCTGGTGTGCAGATCTGAGGGTAGGCTGGTGTGCAGATCTGGGGGGAGGGTGGTGTACAGATCTGGGGGTAGGCTGATGTGCAGATCTGGGGGTAGGCTGGTGTGCAGATTTGGTGGGAGGCGGATATGCAGATCTGGGGGGAGGAGGGTGTGCAGATCTGAGGGACAGTGAATTTCCGTGTGAAACTTCCCTTGTGGGAGGGACATTTGCTCTATCATGAGGAGTGGTGTGTACGTGTCTGTAGTTTACTGGATTCTGGTTTGTCATGGATGTTGTATTGAGAGGAAGTGCATGGAGTGAAGGGATTTCTGTTGGTGGGTGCGATTTCGGTGTTGGAAGAAGAGTCCGTCTGCGCTGTTCTGTTGTGTGAGTTTGAACTGGTGGGAAGGTTGGTGTTGGCAGGAGAGCTGAGAGTTTTTGAGTGGTATGTTCCCGTGCTTCAGGTTGTGGTGGTTTCGTTGTTGGAGAGGAGAGTTGTAGAAATGTTTTGATGACTTTGGCAAGCCTGATATTGCTGTCAGTAGTAAGTTGTTTGCCATGAGTTGTGTAGCTTGTGTTGTTGCTGGAGCAAATGGTGACATAGTGCACATTTTGCCTTTTCTTTGCTACGTGCTCCATGGCTGCATTGCATCTGTTAAAGTGGTCAGCAGAATGCTTGTGAAATGGCAGGGCAATGAAGCGGATTTTCGCTTCGGGAAAGATGTTTGATGCCACTGAGGTGAGTGTGTCATATTCCTGTTGTGTCTGGGTTGCATTGTGAGTTTCGTTTCCGCTAACAAGAAATGAAACAGATTTTGTAGTCAGGTGCGTGGTGGTTGTGGTTTTGAGGGTTTTGGTGAGGTCAGCTACTTTGTAGTTCTGCATTGACCTAATGTGTACAGAACCTCGGGGACACAACTTCCTACGTCTCAGTGAGCGAAGGAGAGAGCATCCTAGAATCAGGTGTTCTGCATTGATGGGGATGAGCTTTCCTCCTGAGTTTGGCCGAGACCATCCATGAGGTTCAGCCGTGATTTTGTTGCTGGAAGTGGTGCCGGTGAGGTTTGCTGCTGCATTGTGGAGGGGAGATGAAACCTCATCCTCGTGAGAGAACCTGTTGTGTAGCAGTGTAGAGGGAGGTGCTGTGGTGGATTTGTTTGCTGGTGTATAGTCATTTGAGGCAGTGTCTGTTCGTTGCATTGCTGAGTTGTTTCCTGTGTTCATTTTTGTGTTTGAGTCAGGCAGTGGCTGAGAGGATGTTTGTTGGCATTTGCAGAGACATCCCTGTGTTTGTCTGGAGGATTTTTGTTTGTCTGCAAGACATCGCACAGTGGTTTGGAGTGATGTGATGTCTTGTTGTATTTTTTCCAGGCGTGAGAGTATGTCGTGTATGGACATGACAACATCAGTGCTGTGGGTTTTGAATCTGTTTGTGAGCTGCGTTTTTGTGTCTAATATGTCAGCATGCAGAAGTTGCAGGGCATTTGCTGAGTCAAGCACAGTTACGTCACTTGGGAGTACAGACAGCACTTCACACCTGGCGTTGTCTGTGTCTGAGGTTGAGAGGGTGTTGCCAGTGTCCCCATTTGCGGAGTCACACACAGTCAAGTCATTTTGGAGGGCAGAGGGTATCTGACAACTGGCACTGTTTGCGTGGGAGGTAGTGGGGATGATGCCAGTGGCTCCATCACTGAACGCAATTGGAGGCAGGACGGTCTGGGGACTAATTTGTAGAAGCCCCTCTTTGAAATGCGAAGAGCCTCCAGTCGGTAGTGTTGAGTTGTTTTCCGTTCTTGCATGGCTGAAATCATGGGACTCGGGCTGAGAGGGAAGTGGAGAAAGGGATGAAGTGATGAGAGCTTCCTCTTCAGGCTGTGAGGGAGTGTTGGAAGGGGCAGGGTGGGTCGTACAGGTCAGGCAGCTGTCATCAGTTGCAGGAGGGGGCTTATCTCTAGTCTGCGGGGGAGGCGGGCAATGTGGTGGAGTGGACGCCTGACAGAATGCTTCAGACTGTACATTGGGGAGTGGAAGGGGGAGGGGAGGGGATAGGAAATTGTCATTGGGAGGCCGTAGGGGGGAGTTCTGGTGTTGGGTTTCCGCTTCTACAGCGAGGTGAGTCACAGGGGGCAGGCGAGGGAGAGATGAGGGGTGTGTGGAGGACAACAATTTGGGAGGTTGTATGGTGGCATCCTGGGTCACTGGGAGCAGGCGACTGCAGTCATCTGTAGGACTCCTAGAATCGGAATGTGGAGATGGAGAAGCAGAAGCGTAGCGACTGGCTTGTGATGCCTCAGACAACAGTCTGTTGACTTTGTCTAAGGCTTCAATCGTGTCTGCATTGTACAGATCTGCTCTCTCCAATAGGTGCCTGAAGTCCGCCCAGAAAATTGTAGTATTTGGTCCATTCACCAATACTCTGGATGTTGTGTGGTACAGGGAGATCGTGTATTTGAGAACACGTTTCACGGTTTTTCTCAGTGTTGTCGTCACTGTTCTCCCTGTTTTGTCCAATGTGTGCGTTGCATTGCCGAAGAAATTTTCTGCAACACACTTGAAAGGTACAAACGATGCTGCACTGAAGTCTAT
>JAWQFJ010001347.1:99396-131896 GCA_034096865.1 Theodoxus fluviatilis
TTCAATAAAATTTTTTTTGCATGTGCCACTGAGCAGCCTTTGGGCTGGAAGTGTGCGCAATACAAGTACATTATACATACATACATACATGAGCTAATCACAGGAGCATTGGACAACTTTTTACAAAATCTAAGTAACAATGCAAATTCCAAATCAGTGGTGCTATTGCTTAAAACTATTTTGGATTAGCATCAGTGATTGCTTTATTATAAGCATAATTATATTTAAAAAATTATGTCAATTAATGGTTAATTGTTATACTGACATTATCCTCATGTCGAAGTAGATGATGTGAGCATTAGAAATGCATGCTTGGGTAAAATGGAAATTCACAGATGAGCATTTTTCTTCCTTTTGACTCTTTGCAGGGAGCAGTTTGAGCTGAGCAGTGGTGATGTAGTCTTCCATGCTTCACCCCTGACCTTTGACCCCAGTGTTGTGGAGATCTTCATGACCTTGGCCTCTGGTGCCACTTTGCTGGTAGTGCCAGAGGAGGTCAAGAGGTCACCCAGGAGGTTACTGGACATGTTGCACAAGAGGCATCCTGTCTCTGTTCTGCAGGTAGGGGGTTTGGTCCGTGGAAGAACAAGGATTTTAACCTTTAGAGCGCCACCAATTTTCGTCATTGCTTTACCCCAGAGCCACAATTTCTTATATGTGTGGTCAAATTCGACACCATGTTTACTTTAAAAAATCATAATTTATTACCTATTCAAGCTTTGAAGTAGATTTTTGGAGGGTGAGTAGAAAAATGGATGGCCTACATGGTGCAATTAATGAAAATGCCATAGAATGTTTTTTTTGGCTGCTAAAAAATCATGGAACACAGACAACAACAAAAAACAAACAAATTCACTGTGTTTTCCTACACTGCTCTATTTATTTAAGAATACAACAGCTTTTGATGAAAATGCAAAAGTGCATAGAGTCTCCAAGTAATCTGAACATCTGAAAATGTTTTAGGGTAAAACTAAAACAAAACAAAAAATCCTACAATTACTTACGCTAGGGAAGTCAGCCGAGTCATTTTCATCTGAATCAAGCTTCCGCTCAGGACTCTCGATCTACAGACCACAACACATCGCCATCGGTAGAAGCACTGTGTTTTCCTACACTGCTCTATTGATTCAAGAATACAACAGCTTTTGATTACTTGGAAATACATCTGAAAATGTTTTAGTGTAAAACAAAACAAAAAATCCTACAATTACTTACGCTAGGGAAGTCAGCCGAGTCATTTTCATCTGAATCAAGCTTCCGCTCCTCCTGTCGATCTACAGACCACAACACATCGATCGGTCGAAGCACGTGTTTGCTCTCTATGATATATCTCCCATCACATCAATGTCAGTAAAGCCTTCGAATTCATATTCTGAGAGTCAGAATCGAAAAATAACTCCACAAGCGCTTCAACTTCTTCGTCAGTTGCCATACTGGCAAAGAAAAAAGTCCCGTTCACAAACGGCGAAGACGAACTTCGTGAAAAAATTCGCTGAAAATTTGACGCGCGTCCTCTCAATCGCCAAAATGGCGGATCTCGTTGCCACGTGATCACTGCACATGACTGTGATATTTTTAGAACAGCATGACTCGAAGGCAGCGTTAGGCAAGTCAACAGAGCACGTCACTATCGCTCGGAGCCCTGTGGCGCCGGCGGACGTCTGGGGAATGTACGCTGTGGCGACACAAGGCGCCGGCGGCGCTCTAAAGGTTAAAGAAATAATCTCTTCTACATGATTCATACAGTTGATACAGATACAGGTGTATCGTATGCAACATGTTTTGTTTTGTTTTCTTAGTTTACTTAAAAACATAAGGTTTTGTGCTCGTAACATTCATAAGAACTTCCATATCCTTTTAAAATTTCTAATCAATAATGAGGGTGAAGTGGGGGATGGGTGGGAGAGGAGAGGTTTGGTATCTTATAATGATATTGATTCTGCTTATGGTCTGGCACTGACATGCAAGTATTTTGAATGTATAAGTATTTTAGTTAGTTCAATGAAAGTTTTTATCACCTACAAATGCTGCTGTTTGTCTATTAAGACAAAGTGTTTTTGCAGTAAGCATTGTACTCTCTTAACAAATATCTCTCTCCTTTTTCTGCTTTTTGACTCACATGCGAAGCAAAAGTGAGTCTATGTACTGAGCCGTGTCGTCCGTCCGTCCGTCCGGGCGTCCGTCCGTCCGTCCGGGCGTCCGTAAAAAACTTAAACGTTGGATTTTTCTCGGAGACTATTAAGTCTATCAACACCAAATGTGGCATGATGGTGTATGATGACAAGGCCTCAAAAAACATACATAGTGACTTGACCTTGCTTCAAGGTCAAGGTCACAGGAGCCATAAATGTGGTCTCAAAAACAGTCATTTTTCACATTTTCCCAATTTTCTCCCACGTTATTGAGAATGGCGACCTTAGCTACAAGTGGTATATAGGTCAAAGCAAGCCCTATCTTTTGTTACCAGTTTGGTTGACCTTGCTTCAAGGTCAAGGTCACAGGAGCTCTTCAAAGTTGGATTGTATACATATTTTGAAGTGACCTTGACCCTGAACTATGGAAGATAACTGTTTCAAACTTAATAATTATGTGGGGCACATGTTATACTTTCATCATGAGACACATTTGGTCACATATCATCAAGGTCAAGGTCACTTTGACCCTTATGAAATGTGACCAAAATGGGGTAGTGAACCACTAAAAGTGACTATATCTCATGGTAGAAAGTGCCAATAAGCACCATTGTGCTTCCTATGTCTTGAATTAACAGCTTTGTGTTGCATGACCTTGGATGACCTTGACCTTGGGTCAAGGTCACATGTATTTTGGTAGGAAAAATGTGTAAAGCATTTCTTTGTGTATGATGTCATTGGTAGGTTTAGTTGTTTGACCTTGACCTTGAAGGTCACGGTCATATAAAGGTCAAGATCAAGCATGTGAGTCGTATGGGCTTTGCCCTTCTTGTTACTTATTTCTTTTAAAGAGCATGTGACATGAACATCTGCATGTATAATGTACATTGCCATGACCACCAGCAGCAGCAACAGCATCAGTGCGAAACCCTCCCTTACTAGAAATGTTTGGTTCCTGTGTAAAACTCCACGTTTCACTGTGCTGCAGGCCACACCTACACTGCTGGCACGGTTCCCTTCCTGCAGTCTCAGACAGTCACTGCTAGGGGACAACAGCAGACTCCGGGTCCTGGCTCTAGGGGGAGAGTTGTTTCCCTTGCCACAAGTCCTCCAGGAGTGGTGTGCCCCTGGCAACGCCACACGAATTTTCAACCTGTATGGCACCACAGAGGTGTCGTGCTGGGCTGCCTGTATGGAAGTGCCATCTGTCTTCTGGAAGCAGCAGGCAGACACCACTGGCAGTATACATCTTGGCACCCAGCAGCAGCAGCAGCAGGAGGAAGGGAAGGGGCAGATGGAGGAAGAGGTGGAAGAGAGAAGTTGTCCCATAGGGTCAACTCTTCCTGCTACCAGTTTTCGAGTCATGGACGACTGTGGACTTCCTGTCACACTTGGTCTGGGTCAGCTGTGGATAGGTGAGATTAAATCTTGTTCCTTCTGCTGTGCCAAATCATTGCAATTGTTTGGTACAGGGTGTGTGTGTGTGTGTGTGTGTGTGTGTGTGTGTGTGTGTGTGTGTGTGTGTGTGTGTGTGTGTGTGCAAGTGTGTGTGTGTGTTGTATGTGTGTGTGTGTGTGTGAGACAGCTGAATGTAGATAGATGGGTATGGAAATGTTTTTTAAGGATGGATGTGAGTAGTTAGTAACCAGTGTCTTGTCGTGTGTGATTTAGGCTTGATCATCTTCTTGAATTACTAGGATGTTACATGAGCCGAGATAGGTGATTGAATCTACATCTTGAATTTTGCACATATGACGAAGAGGGCTTGGATCAGCTGTGGCAGTGTATGTTGTACATGGCTCTATTACTGTGATGGAAGGTATGTTATGTCAGATGGGTTGGGCTCAATGTCAGGATGGTTTGAATGTGCAGTTGGATCTAAACCCTGTCCTGATGCCCCTGGCAGCCTATTTGGCTCCTTGGGGCCACTCCAGGCTGAGCTACTGGAGCAGGCTCTGAAAGCCCAGCAGCCCGGGGCTTCAGCTGATGAGGGGCGGACATCAAGTGGCTCAGGCCATATGTTGCACCTGTAGGAAATGGTTTTTAGTACTGCTTGTTTCGGAAGCTATAGTGGGAATTAGGAATGTAAAGAAAAGAACTGTCTCCATATTATGCAAACTGTCACTGTTAGGATGAATTCTCATCTGTAGATATGCTTGCTTGTTGAAAGGATCACCTAATATGAATACACAAAACAGGATATAGAGAATGGAGAGGCAAGAAACTCCCAACGGAGCGAGGCAACAGACAGTCTTTAGAGGAAGACCCCCTGTCAACAAGCGTTTCAGCCCTTAACAGTTCCTGATATTCTTGGGGGGGGGGGGGGGGGTACCTGGTTATTGCTCCAGGTGCTCATCTGATGCCTTGATCTCTTTGCATGCCTTACATGGAACAGGCAGAAACTGCCTGCTTCTGTTACTGTTGGACAGTAGGGCTCTGGTCTCTGGTGCTCTGAATGTATATAAGAAACAGAAAAGTGGATGTTAACTCAAGAGTTTGCCTTTCATTGCAGGAAGCCAAGAGCGTGTGTGCTTGATTGGGGAGGAGACAAGTATGGCTGCCAGTGCTGGGGAGGTGAAGTGGCGGCCCACAGGAGACATTGTCAGGGTTTGGGAAGATGGACAGATTACTGTGGTGGGGCGGAAAGATGACGTGGTAAAAAGACATGGAAAGAGGATCTCCACAGCTGCCATAGAGAAAGTGAGTGTTTGCATCATTGCTTTGGTTTGTTGGGTTGGGTTGGTTGGTTGGTTGGTTGTTACTTGATTGCATGCATTTATCCTTTTTCAGCAATTTAATGGTGTATGATATGTTCATGTGTAATGATTGCAAACCACAAGTTGGGTGAATGAGGAACCGTCTAACAGGTTTTTCCCCCCATCTTTTTGAATTTTGGGTTGAAATTATTTTTCTTATTTTCTTAAATCATTTATATGTATGAATGTTTGCTGCCAGTAATTAATACAAGTTTTCCTGCCCTTTTTGTACACAGTTTGCCCTGTCTGTACGCAGTTTGCCCTGTCCGTACACAGTTTGCCCTGTCTGTGTTTGGGAATGTAATCTAAGAGAGACAACCCCTTCATGACTGTTCCTCATTGTCCCTCCTAATTACGTCATTTTCAGTCTTTGACTCAGCATGTTGTAACATGGACGTGACTTGCATTTATCAGAAGAATAAATGTTGAAATGGGAATCTACAGTGGTATGTCCTAATGTGTGAAAGTCGTCAGTTCGTCCACTTGTCTATCTTGAACATGGTGTCAGAAGTGGGATTCCGTTTTGGTCAACAGTGATAAAAATTTGACTCATCGACGGGAACTTCAAAAGAACTATCAAGATGCAGAACCTTCAACCGCCGCCACACTTCTCGTTCAAGCCTGAAGAATGGTCTCATTGGATCAAACAGTTTCGTCGCTACCGAAATGCAAGTAAACTGTCAAAGGAAGAGCCAGAAACCCAAAGAGACACGTTGCTTTATGTGATGGGAGAGGAATCTGAGAAGATATTTGAAATACTGAAGTTCGGCAAGAAGACCGTTGGAGAGGGAGAAGACGTCAGAGAAGTCGAGGAAGATGACAAAGACTTCGAAACAGTCGTGAGTAAATTTGACTCCTACTTCTTGGTGAAAAGGAACATAATTTATGAGAGAACAAAGTTTCAAGAAAGAAGACAGAAAGAGTCAGAAACAATAGAAGAATTCTATCGTTCTCTTCGTGCCCTCGTTGCTCACTGTGAATACAAAGATACTGAAGATCAAGTTCGGGACAGACTTGTTGTTGGATTGAATGACTACAAACTGAAAGAGAAGCTGCAGTTGATTCATGATCTCAATCTAGAGAAAGCACTTGAAATTGCGAGACAGCATGAGCAAATCAAACTACAAATGAAGCAGCAAGAAGGAGGCGCAGCCGCCGCTTCAGTTGATGAGACCAGAGGTAGAGGCAGACAGAGAGGTGAAGGTGGATTGAGAAACCGAGAGGCCTATCCTCGTAGGGGTAGGGGCCGAGGGACATATCGCCAGCAGAACCAAGACACCCGTAAATGTGGACGGTGTGGATATGAACATGGACAAGAGAGACAGTGTCCAGCAAAAGAGAGATCATGTAGAAAATGCAACAAAAGGGGACACTTTGAGCGCATGTGCCACAGTGTACGCGAGATAGAGGAAGACAACTCTGAAGATGAGATTCAAACAGAAGAAGAGAGAGAAGAAACCTTCACACTAGACAGCGTTATCACAGACAACACGCAGCCATGGACCATTACCCTGAAGATAAAAGGGAATGACGTCAGGTTTAAAATCGACACGGGCGCTGACATCACGATCATCAATGACAAGACATTCGACAATTTCAGCATCAAGCCGAGGCTGAAGCAAACAAGAATAAATTTGACATCACCGGGAGGAAAACTGACCACACGTGGAGAATTCTTTGCAAAGAGCACTGTAAAGAACAAGACTTTCAAGTACAGAGTCATTGTGGTCAGAAATCGTACAGGTAGCAACCTGTTGAGCAGAAATGTCGCAGAGAAGATGGGCCTTGTGAAACGTGTAGAAGAAGTACACGAGAATGTTTTTGGTGCAACTGGACTTTTGAAAACGGATCCGGTGGACATCAAAATGAAACCAGGAATCAATCCCTACTGCGTCACGACAGCGCGACGAGTTCCCTTTCCTTTGCAGAAAAAGGTTAAAGCTGAACTGCAACGCATGGAAAAAGCAGGCATTATCCAAGAAGTAAAGGAGGCCACTGACTGGTGTGCTCCTATGGTACCTGTTGTCAAACCCAACGGCAGTGTGAGGATTTGTGTTGATTTCAAGAGACTGAATGAAGGAGTCAAAAGACCACACTGCATGCTACCAAACTTGGATGACATTGCTCCGAAACTGGCTGGCTCAAAGTTCTTCACAACACTTGATGCGTCGTCAGGTTTCTTTCAGATTCCACTGTCTGAAGGAAGCTCGCTGTTGACCACGTTCATAACTCCATTTGGCCGGTTTTGTTTCAAGCGTGTTCCGATGGGAATTTCACTAGGGCCTGAGAGTTTTCAGACTAAGATGAAAGAGACATTGGAAGGCTTGGAAGGCTGTGATGCAATCATGGACGATACTATCGTCTATGGAAGAACGGAAGAAGAACATGACGAACGATTGGATGCCGTTCTGAAAAGAATAGAACAGAGTGGGCTCAGACTCAACAAAGAAAAGTGTCACATCAAGAAGACTGAGGTGAAATACTTTGGTCACATCATCAGTGCTGATGGAGTCCGGCCAGATCCAGAAAAAGTGAGAGCGATCACAGAAATGCCAACGCCCACCTCGCTCACCGAACTGAGAACGATCTGCGGCATGTTCAACTACTTGGGTAGGTTCGTACCTGGGATGGCTACTGCTATGAAACCCATCACTGATCTCATGAAGAAGAACACTGCGTGGAGTTGGGGTCCAGCTCAGCAGAAGGCATTTGCGGCTGTAAAGAAACAACTGTCGTCATCACAAGCCCTGGGATTCTACAACTCAGAGAGAAAGACTGTGGTGAGCGCTGATAGCAGTAGCTATGGCTTGGGTGCAGCACTGTTACAGTGGCATGGAGACAAGCTTGTTCCCATAGCATACGCATCCAGAACTCTGACTGATGCAGAACAGCGATACGCTCAGATAGAAAAAGAGTGCCTAGCGTCCACATGGGCGTGCGAGAAGTTCGCCAAATACCTGATTGGGCTGGACAGTTTTGTGCTCGAAACCGACCATAAGCCCTTGGTTCCGCTGATGAAGAACAAAGACATTGACAAAGCCCCAGTGAGGTGCCAGAGACTACTGATCCGACTGATGCGGTTCAAGGCACAAGTTGTTCATGTGCCGGGCAAGCAGATCATCATCGCCGACGCTCTGTCCAGGAGCCCAGTGCCGCACACAGCAGAGGATGAAGAAACCGCTGAAACAATGGCTGCTTATGTTGATTCAGTGGAGTCGGGTTGGCCTGTTACCCCACAGCGCCTGGAAAAGCTTCGTGCAGCAACAGTCCATGACCCGGAACTGCAACAAGTCATGGAGTACGTCCTGAGAGGTTGGCCAGTGAAACCGTCAGCCAATCTTCAAGCGTTTCACCAAGCACAGGGAGAACTGTCGCTTATCCGAGGACTATTGGTCTACAATGGCAGAATTGTAGTTCCAAGAAGTCAGCGTGAAGAGGTGCTGAACAAACTGCATGGGACTCATCAAGGTCTTCACAAATGCCGCCAGAATGCTCAGTCATCAGTCTGGTGGCCAGGACTGAGTAGAGACCTAAAGAACCTCATTGACACGTGCAAAGAGTGCCGACAAAAGCGACAGTCACAGAAAAACGAGCCGCTACGACCAACTCCATTACCAGAACGACCATGGCAACGATTGGGAGCAGATTTGTGCACTCACCAGGGCAGAGAGTACCTGGTAGTCGTGGACTACTACTCAAGATGGCTGGAGGTACTGCCCCTCCATTCTACAACATCCGCAGTCATTATCAAGAAAATGACTCAGCTGTTCGCTACTCATGGGATTCCAGACACTCTAGTGAGTGATAACGGACCACAATTCCAATGTGCAGAATTCCGGCATTTTGCACAGGAATTTGACTTCAACCACATGACCAGCAGCCCAGGTTTCCCACAAGCAAATGGAGCGGCTGAAAGTGCAGTGAAAGTAGCAAAGACGCTACTGCAACAGCGGTCGTTTGAGATCGCTTTGATGAACTACAGGTCTACCCCTCACTCCAGCACGGGGGTTAGTCCTGCAGTTGCCCTGATGGGGAGAACGCTCAAAACCTTGATCCCCAAACTCCCAGAAAACCTGATTCCTTTCCCTGTCAAAGACACAGACATACGTCAAGCAGACCGGAAAGCTAAGGAGAGCTACAAGTTCTGTTACGACAGACGGCACAGTGCCAAGCCTCTGTCTGAACTGAAACCGGGAGACGACGTTCTGATCAAGATGGATTCCGAGAACAGCTGGAAGAATCACGGCACTATTGTCGCCGCAGATCAAGAAAACCGTACCTATCTGGTCAACTCACCAGGTGGAGTCTTGCGCCGTAATAGAAAACACCTACAACAACTCCCTCCTCCGCAGGAGATCGTCATGCCAGATCTACCGCCAGCAGAAGAGTCATCAGAACCCGCTGACACCGGCGATCCGAAGGAAGTCGCTACGCCCGACAAGCGAGTTACAAGATCGTCTGCTGGGTACACAGCTTCCAAACCAGCTCGTTTCAGGGAGGAAGAAGTGTGTGCGCAGTTTTTGCACAACCAATGTGTTAAAAACAGAGCAAAGTGAAGGCGTTGAGGTTTCTCCGCCTTATGACTTATGTGCGTGTGAATGTGGGTGCTGTGGTGAATATAGCATTGTGTGCACATACTCCAGTATTATTCCACGAGTGTGCTGGATTGGATTACAAATTTTCCATGGATTACTTTATATGTGTTGGATTTTATAGCCGTCAAGTTGGGTTACTAATTCACTGGTAGTGATAATTATTTGACTTGGGAGCGAGAGGATTGTAGATATAAATTAAAGTCTGTTTATTCTAAAATTTTCATTCTAAAGAGAAAATCAGTTTATAATGGAGGGACTTTTGGGTTTGTGACTGACAAATTTCTTCCTAAACAGTAATTGGAAGAAGTCGACCTTTCAGGAAATTTATTACGTTAATTTGGTTAAAAGAGTCTCACTGAAATGTTGAGTTCTTCAAAGTGTTTTATTTGTTGTAGTAGTAGTAGTACTAACTGTTTGAGACAAAAATACAAAACAGTACCTGGAACTACATTTATTCGTCAACAGTGCCAGGACAGTTCTCCAGATACATGTTTTCGAAAAAAAAAAAAAAAGAAAAAAAAAAAAAGGGAGATGTTTGGGAATGTAATCTAAGAGAGACAACCCCTTCATGACTGTTCCTCATTGTCCCTCCTAATTACGTCATTTTCAGTCTTTGACTCAGCATGTTGTAACATGGACGTGACTTGCATTTATCAGAAGAATAAATGTTGAAATGGGAATCTACAGTGGTATGTCCTAATGTGTGAAAGTCGTCAGTTCGTCCACTTGTCTATCTTGAACAGTCTGTACACAGGTAGCCCTTTGTGTACACAGGTAGTCTTGTCCGTACACAGTTTGCCCTGTCTGTACACAGGTAGCCCTGTCTGTATGCAGTTTGCCCTGTCTGTACACAGTTTGCCCTGTCTGTACACAGGTAGCCCTGTCTGTACGCAGTTTGCCCTGTCCGTACACAGTTTGCCCTGTCTGTACACAGGTAGCCCTTTCTGTACACAGGTAGTCTTGTCCGTACACAGTTTGCCCTGTCTGTACACAGGTAGCCCTGTCTGTACACGGGTAGCCCTGTCTGTACACAGTTTGCCCTGTCTGTACACAGGCAGCCCTTTCTGTACACAGGTAGCCCTGTCTGTACACAGTTTGCCCTGTCTGTACACGGGTAGCCCTGTCCGTACACAGTTTGCCCTGTCTGTACACAGGTAGCCCTGTCTGTACACAGGTAGCCCTGGCTGTACACAAGTTGCCCTGTGAACAGTTTGCCCTGTCTGTACACAGGTAGCCCTGTCTGTACGCAGTTTGCCCTGGCTGTACACAAGTTGCCCTGTCTGTACGCAGTTTGCCCTGGCTGTACACAGTTTGCCCTGTCTACACAGGTAGCCCTGTCTGTACGCAGTTTGCCCTGTCCGTACACAGTTTGCCCTGTCTGTACACAGGTAGCCCTTTCTGTACACAGGTAGTCTTGTCCGTACACAGTTTGCCCTGTCTGTACACAGGAAGCCCTGTCTGTACGCAGTTTGCCCTGGCTGTACACAAGTTGCCCTGTCTGTATGCAGTTTGCCCTGGCTGTACACAAGTTGCCCTGGCTGTACACAAGTTGCTCTCTATACATCTTGCCCTGTCTGTGTGCAGGTACCCCTGTATGTACAGTTTGCCCTGGCTGTACACAGCTTGCCCTGTCTGTACACAGCTTGCCCTGTCTGTACACAGGTTGCCCTGTCTGTACACAGTTTGCCCTGGCTGTACACAGTATGCCCTGTCTGTACACAGCTTGCCCTTTCTGTACAAAGGTTGCTCTGTATGTAGTTTGCCCAGGCTGTGCAGTTTGCCCTGTCTGTACACAGGTTGCCCTGGCTGTACACAGCTTGCCCTGTCTGTACACAGGTTGCCCTGTCTGTACACAGGTTGCCCTGTCTGTACACAGGTTGCCCTGTCTGTACACAGGTTGCCCTGTCTGTACACAGGTTGCCCTGTCTGTACACAGGTTGCCCTGGCTGTACACAGGTTGCCCTGTCTGTACACAGGTTGCCCTGGCTGTACACAGTGTGCCCTCTCTGTACACAGCTTGCCCTTTCTGTACAAAGGTTGCTCTGTATGTACAGTATGCCCTGTATGTAGTTTGCCCAGGCTGTGCCGTTTGCCCTGCCTGTACACAGTTTGCCGTCTGTACACAGGTTGCCCTGTCTGTAGAGGGAGTGGAGGCTGCTAGGACACTGTGGGAAGGGGGCAGGCTTGCTCTCTTCCTTGTCTCCAACTCACAAGACCCTGTTGCCAAGGAAACAGCTGTAGCTCAGCAGATGGTTGCTCATCTTCCCTCCTATTCCTGCCCTGACCTGATACATGCTGTGGAAGAACTGCCTCTGACTGCCCATGGTATGTAGAAGTCTTCTTTTGCCAGAGAGAGAGAGAGAGAGAGAGAGAGAGAGAGAGAGAGAGAGAGAGAGAGAGAGAGAGAGAGAGAGAGAGAGAGAGAGAGAGGGGGGGGGGAGGGAGGGAGGGAGGGAGGGAGGGAGGGGGAAGGAGGGAGGGAGGGAGGGGGGAGGGAGGGAGGGAGGGAGGGAGGGAGGGAGGGAGGGAGAGGGAAAGGGGAGGGGGGGGGGGGGGGGGGAGAGAGGAGTGTGAATGTGTGTGGGAGTGTGTGTGTTTGTGCATGTATTGTTCATGAACATTTTTCTCACTTGCCTGGCCTTTTTTTGCCTTCCAAACCCACTGCCCACCACTCACACCTGCCACAGTGCCAGTCATCGTATGTTGCTATAAATTCTCACACATATCACCAAGTACCTATGTGACAGCTCATAGAAAAACTTGAAAATGTTCAGTAGAATTTTCTCCTTAAAAGACAAACCAATAGTAACATAATAAAAACCGCTGGCGCTGAACCTCCAGGTTTTGGCAATAAAAACCCCCCAATACAGCTGCGAGGGCCTTCAGTAAACCTGGAGGGATAAAAAATCGAATACAGGACGTTTCGTATCCTAGTCGTTGTGCACCTCATTTAGTCGATTCGTACCTTTTCTACTCTAACCCTAACTCTAACCCTAACCCTCTAACCGGTTAGGGTACGAAACGACTAGGTACAAAACGTCCAGGATACAAACGACCCGCATCGTAAAAAATCTTTCTTTCTCCTTCACCAATGTTCTCCAAATTCACCCTTCTCAAAAATCTCCTCGCAAATGACGTCACGTTATTCGACGTCAAATGATGACGTCACACATTTTGCAAATGGAGTCTGTTGTATCGTTTTCATTGCAACACCAAAATGTAAAAAAGTCACTTTCTTTTCAAACCTCGATTCTGAAAATTTGATAATATTGAATGGGACCTAACTTCCAGTCAGTGTGCAAAATATCAAGGAAATCCGTCCAGTAGTTTTTGAGATATAGGTCGTCAAGTTGGGACAGACACACAGACAGACACACAGACAGATAAAGTCTGTAGGACCTCCAGTAAACCTGGAGGGATAAGCAGCAAATACCACATACTACATTGCTGAATGCCTCAATAATCTTGTACTCTCTTTACGAAGTGTTAATTTACAATCCGCTTTGTTAATGAACATGGCTTTCTTATTTTGGGCTTGATGAGACAACCAGTGGTGGTAGTGCAGAGTCTGTGCATTCTTTTCAGTGGGTATTTGTCTTTACTGCTGTGCACAATCTATGTGTATGTGTCTGCAGGCAAGCTGGACAGAGGCAAACTGCTGGCAGGAGTGAAAGACAGGATCCAGCAGACACTGCCAAACTCGGAGAAGGAACTGCATGCCTGGGCTGCCCAACTCTGGCAGGTGAGGCGTCTTCTGTGACAAGTAGTCCACTGCTGCCCGGGCTTTGACTGGATGCAGAGTTCTGTGACAAGTAGTCCACTGCTGCCCGGGCTTTGACTGGATGCAGAGTTCTGTGACAAGTAGTCCACTGCTGCCCGGGCTTTGACTGGATGCAGAGTTCTGTGACAAGTAGTCCACTGCTGCCCGGGCTTTGACTGGATGCAGAGTTCTGTGACAAGTAGTCCACTGCTGCCCGGGCTTTGACTGGATGCAGAGTTCTTGGTTCAGCAAGGTTGTGAGTTGTTGTGAAGAAGTGCCTTCTGGCAGGTAAAATCACACAGGGACCTTGAATGTTTTTCCTTCACCATTGAACTGCCATACATTTACTGAGATCCAATGTAGACTGCAGTTATACTAGAAACAAGCTTTAAAAAAATATATTTTGACAATTCTTTTGCATATAAGTTGTTATAAAAAAATTGGCTTGAATCAGCTGTAAATATTTACACTTGCACCAATAATTTTGGTGAATATGAAGAAGATGATGATGACAGTAACAATGATAATACTGATGATTGCTGCTGTGTTTTGAAGTGTAATCTGGAAGTGCTCTTGCATCTCCTCTCTAACTCATTACCTTGCTCTCATTACAGAAGCACTTGCCAGGAATGAACAGGCTTCCTGAAGCGACTGAGAACTTCTTGCATCTGGGAGGAGATTCTCTGCGGGCTGTGCAGCTGACCACAGCTGTGGAGATCACCCTTGGCTGTCCACTGCCAGTCCTCTTGGACACTGTTCTCCATGGCAACCTCGCTGCCTTTGTGCAGGATATTGGTGCTCTGGTTTTGTCTCGACATGCCTCAGCCACTGCTAATGTGGGAAATAGCTCAGGCACAGAGGCCATAAGTGACAGTTTTGTCACAGCAGCAGTCAAATTCTTGAATGCAGCCTCAAAAGCTGATGATAGCCTGCTTGTTGCCAGTGACTACCTGATGAAAGGGGGCATGCATGCTGAAGACATGCATGGAAAATGGGATGCTGGGTACATGGGTTCAGACAGTGCTGGTGGTGGAGGCAGTGCCATGGCTAGCAACAAGACCCGCCTTGGCAGCGAGACTTGCCCACTAGAACTGCCCTCCCCTGGTCACTCTAGGAGCATTGCAGATGCCGAGATGTCCTCAGAGAGTGACTCCATCACCAAGGATGAGTCACATGCACCTGACAGTTCCACCACGACTGAGCCAGAGGGATTGACTGTGATGGAAATGGTGGATGTTGAGTCCCCAAATGTAGAACTGAGTCCACATAATACATCACCAGAAAATGCTAAAGATGTGGAGGAAAGCATTGACAACCATGCCAAAACATACCTCAGTGAAGTTGAACGTCTGCATGACAAGACATTTCTGTCACTGCCACACAGGACAAGTGGTGACTCAGAGACCTCAGAGGACACATCCATCCTTCAACAGCGGCACTGCCAGCAGAGAAAGAAGGTCAAGCTGGAATTGGATGCGACTGAATCAGCTGAAGAGGTAGCATTGCTTGTTGCTTCAGCAAAGTCCTGCACTTGTTCAGAGGAGAGTTACACAGGATCCGTATCAAGGGGAGGCAAGGTGACCTGGTGCTGCTGTCTCCACAGAGCATACGGCACTGCAGACAGCCAGGTGAAGGCCAGAGGACCCTTGGTGTTGAGACAAGCCTGGAAGTACGACACTGGGAAGTGTGTGGACGCCTCGCCCCTGGTTGTGCTTCACAGGTGAGCAAGGCCAAGACTGGCCATCATCCCTTAAAAAAAACACTACTCAGATTTTTTACACGCTGGTTAAAGTTTTGTTCATGGCATGCAGAACATAGAAATCTGCTATAGATTTCCAAGTGGAGTAATAGTAGGCAATCTTTGTCCTGGATGTGCAGTGTTTTAGGATTCTGCTTCAAGACTACTTTGCTCTTATTTATCATCTGTTATGAATTTCATACAAAGGGTCTTTATATGGATTTGTACATACCACATTTACCCCACTTGATTGTCTCCATGGCAATGTGTACTATGAGAGTTGAAACGTGTTGAGTGCTGTAATGTATTGAGGAGTAATTCCAGTTGGTGCAGATAAAATGCAAAGCCTTTTGACCCTCTGAATTGTGTGAAAAGTGATTTATGGAACCGACATGTTTGTATTGAACATCTTGCTCAGGTCAGGCAGACATGCTGTGGTGATCGGCTCTCACTCCCATCTGCTGGCTGCTGTGGAGCTGTCTACCGGAGCTGTGCTGTGGGAGACCAGGCTGCCGGACCGCATAGAGTCCTCTGCCTGTCTCTCTGGCTGTGGGAAGTGGATCTGTGTGGGTAGGTGTAACCAATCTCTTGGCACCCCTTGTCCTTTGTGTGTGTGTGTGGGGGGGGGGGGGGGGGGGGGGGGGGGGAGAGGTGTCTGCAAGCATGCATGCATGTATGCATAGATGTGCATGTAATTTTTGTAATGTGATTTATTTGTGCTGCATGGCAGCCAGTGGTAAAGATGTTGAATGCTCTAACATTGGGATCTTGATCTAGGAATGATTTCTCCACAGTTATCTCACAGGTGAAAATTGGCCCCTCTGTAAGTGTATGCGCATCTGCAGATCTCACCTGCAGCACTCCTTTGGAATAAATGCTCAAAGAATCAGCATGCAAGACATCCTAATATGGCTCTGCTTCTACAAGAGCCTGCTGCTGCCCTTTGAGAGGCTCTCACTGCTGTCACTGCCATGGAGACAGCCAGGGCACCCCACAGTGCATTGGACCCATGAAAGACTGTGTGACTTATTGAAGAGTCCCTTGAGAACTTTCTTGCTGTTGTCCTGGAGCGAGGAAGTACACGAAGGAGGGAGTAGACAAGATTGTTTGTTGATCCAACTTGCTGAGCCAAATGGGGCAGCATTGCATAGTCACACCTTCTGTTCACTGCTCTCCTTTCCCTTGAGTTTGGCAAGGAGGTCTTAGGCAGAAGGCATGCTGTCCAGATCAGTTAATGCATTCCTGTAATTATTGACTTTGCAATGCAGTGATTTTTTTTCCTTATGTGGGCTTTTAATTCAAATTTCTTTGGTCACAGTCTGTCTTAAGAGACAATGGGCTGCACAATGGAGTGAAACTAAAGATCAGCAATGGCTGTGGCTGAAAAGCTCTCGCTCTCAACAGGCAGTCTCTCCCACTTATGCAGCACAGAATGCTAAGTGCTTTGGGGCCTTCTGTGTTCTTGATGAGCGCTGTGCCTGGTGATAGTGTGTGCCTCCTGAAACCCAGCCCACTGCCATCCCCTCCCAGCTGTCAGGGTTAATGGCCACTAGTTTCTTAGTTGTGTTGGCAATAGTATGCCCTGTGTGAATGAGTGTGTTCTTTATTTGAGGGAGGGCATGCATACACATATGTTCACCTTTGTGTTAATATTTCATTCTCTTTGTATCAATTTAGACTTGCTGGTTCTATAAACGTACCCAACATTTGAGGTTTTACATATCTATTCTAATGGGAAGAAAGAACGCGATCTCGCAAGCAGGCAACATTTCACACTACAACTGAAGCTTACTGCTATTATTCGCACTCACAGCACTCTGCACTCTGTGGTTGCAGGCTGCTATGATGGAGGCCTGTACACGCTGAATGCTGCCACTGGTGAGGTGAAGTGGTGTATGCCCACAGAGGATGCTGTCAAGAGCTCACCAGCTTCTGTACCTGGAACTTCCATTGTTGTGTTTGGCTCCCATGATGGCCACCTGTATGCTGTAGATGTGCAGGTAAGCAGCATTGTTTTTTGCTGGTGAATGCGAGACAAAAGCCGTAAAAGGAAGCTTGTGAAGAGAATTAGGGTTAGAGGCAGTAATTGTTCTTGTTTGAATTACTTAGGGTTTCACCTGTTGTATTCCACATGCCTGACTTTTGAAAGCATGTTGTCGGGTTACATGCCTGTACAGTACTTCAATTACTTAGGGTTTCACCTGTTGTATTCCACATGCCTGACTTTTGAAAGCATGTTGTCGGGTTACATGCCTGTACAGTACTTCAATTACTTAGGGTTTCACCTGTTGTATTCCACATGCCTGACTTTTGAAAGCATGTTGTCGGGTTACATGCCTGTACAGTACTTCATATTGACTTTTGAAAGCATGTTGTGGGGTTACATGCCTGTACAGTACTTCATATTGACTGTTGAAAGCATGTTGTGGGGTTACATGCCTGTACAGTACTTCATATTGACTGTTGAAAGCATGTTGTCGGGTTACATGCCTGTACAGTACTTCATACTGACTTTTGAAAGCATGTTGTCGGGTTACATGCCTGTACAGTACTTCAATTACTTAGGGTTTCACCTGTTGTATTCCACATGCCTGACTTTTGAAAGCATGTTGTCGGGTTACATGCCTGTACAGTACTTCAATTACTTAGGGTTTCACCTGTTGTATTCCACATGCCTGACTTTTGAAAGCATGTTGTCGGGTTACATGCCTGTACAGTACTTCATACTGACTTTTGAAAGCATGTTGTTGGGTTACATGCCTGTACAGTACTTCATACTGACTTTTGAAAGCATGTTGTCGGGTTACATGCCTGTACAGTACTTCATATTGACTTTTGAAAGCATGTTGTGGGGTTACATGCCTGTACAGTACTTCATATTGACTGTTGAAAGCATGTTGTCGGGTTACATGCCTGTACAGTACTTCATATTGACTTTTGAAAGCATGTTGTCGGGTTACATGCCTGTACAGTACTTCATATTGACTGTTGAAAGCATGTTGTGGGGTTACATGCCTGTACAGTACTTCATATTGACTGTTGAAAGCATGTTGTGGGGTTACATGCCTGTACAGTACTTCATATTGACTGTTGAAAGCATGTTGTGGGGTTACATGCCTGTACAGTACTTCATACTGACTGTTGAAAGCATGTTGTGGGGTTACATGCCTGTACAGTACTTCATATTGACTGTTGAAAGCATGTTGTGGGGTTACATGCCTGTACAGTACTTCATACTGACTGTTGAAAGCATGTTGTGGGGTTACATGCCTGTACAGTACTTCATACTGACTGTTGAAAGCATGTTGTGGGGTTACATGCCTGTACAGTACTTCATATTGACTGTTGAAAGCATGTTGTCGGGTACATGCCTGTACAGTACTTCATACTGACTGTTGAAAGCATGTTGTGGGGATACATGCCTGTACAGTACTTCATATTGACTGTTGAAAGCATGTTGTGGGGTTACATGCCTGTACAGTACTTCATACTGACTGTTGAAAGCATGTTGTGGGGTTACATGCCTGTACAGTACTTCATACTGACTGTTGAAAGCATGTTGTGGGGTTACATGCCTGTACAGTACTTCATATTGACTTTTGAAAGCATGTTGTGGGGTTACGTGCCTGTACAGTACTTCATATTGACTTTTGAAAGCATGTTGTCGGGTTACATGCCTGTACAGTACTTCATACTGATTTTGAAAGCATGTTGTGGGGTTACATGCCTGTACAGTACTTCATACTGACTGTTGAAAGCATGTTGTCGGGTTACATGCCTGTACAGTACTTCATATTGACTGTTGAAAGCATGTTGTGGGGTTACATGCCTGTACAGTTCTTCATATTGACTGTTGAAAGCATGTTGTGGGGTTACGTGCCTGTACAGTACTTCATATTGACTGTTGAAAGCATGTTGTCGGGTTACATGCCTGTACAGTACTTCATACTGACTTTTGAAAGCATGTTGTCGGGTTACATGCCTGTACAGTACTTCATATTGACTGTTGAAAGCATGTTGTCGGGTTACATGCCTGTACAGTACTTCATACTGACTGTTGAAAGCATGTTGTGGGGTTACATGCCTGTACAGTACTTCATACTGACTGTTGAAAGCATGTTGTGGGGTTACATGCCTGTACAGTACTTCATACTGACTTTTGAAAGCATGTTGTGGGGTTACATGCCTGTACAGTACTTCATATTGACTGTTGAAAGCATGTTGTCGGGTTACATGCCTGTACAGTACTTCATATTGACTGTTGAAAGCATGTTGTGGGGTTACATGCCTGTACAGTACTTCATACTGACTGTTGAAAGCATGTTGTGGGGTTACATGCCTGTACAGTACTTCATACTGACTGTTGAAAGCATGTTGTGGGGTTACATGCCTGTACAGTACTTCATATTGACTGTTGAAAGCATGTTGTGGGGTTACATGCCTGTACAGTACTTTATATTGACTGTTGAAAGCATGTTGTGGGGTTACATGCCTGTACAGTACTTCATATTGACTGTTGAAAGCATGTTGTGGGGTTACATGCCTGTACAGTACTTCATATTGACTGTTGAAAGCATGTTGTGGGGTTACATGCCTGTACAGTACTTCATACTGACTGTTGAAAGCATGTTGTGGGGTTACATGCCTGTACAGTACTTCATACTGACTGTTGAAAGCATGTTGTGGGGTTACATGCCTGTACAGTACTTCATATTGACTGTTGAAAGCATGTTGTGGGGTTACATGCCTGTACAGTACTTCATATTGACTGTTGAAAGCATGTTGTGGGGTTACATGCCTGTACAGTACTTCATACTGACTGTTGAAAGCATGTTGTGGGGTTACATGCCTGTACAGTACTTCATATTGACTGTTGAAAGCATGTTGTGGGGTTACATGCCTGTACAGTACTTCATACTGACTGTTGAAAGCATGTTGTGGGGTTACATGCCTGTACAGTACTTCATATTGACTGTTGAAAGCATGTTGTGGGGTTACATGCCTGTACAGTACTTCATATTGACTGTTGAAAGCATGTTGTGGGGTTACATGCCTGTACAGTTCTTCATATTGACTGTTGAAAGCATGTTGTCGGGTTACATGCCTGTACAGTACTTCATATTGACTGTTGAAAGCATGTTGTGGGGTTACATGCCTGTACAGTACTTCATATTGACTTTTGAAAGCATGTTGTCGGGTTACATGCCTGTACAGTACTTCATACTGACTGTTGAAAGCATGTTGTGGGGTTACATGCCTGTACAGTACTTCATATTGACTGTTGAAAGCATGTTGTGGGGTTACATGCCTGTACAGTACTTCATATTGACTGTTGAAAGCATGTTGTGGGGTTACATGCCTGTACAGTACTTCATATTGACTGTTGAAAGCATGTTGTGGGGTTACATGCCTGTACAGTACTTCATACTGACTGTTGAAAGCATGTTGTGGGGTTACATGCCTGTACAGTACTTCATATTGACTGTTGAAAGCATGTTGTGGGGTTACATGCCTGTACAGTTCTTCATATTGACTGTTGAAAGCATGTTGTGGGGTTACATGCCTGTACAGTACTTCATATTGACTGTTGAAAGCATGTTGTGGGGTTACATGCCTGTACAGTACTTCATATTGACTGTTGAAAGCATGTTGTGGGGTTACATGCCTGTACAGTTCTTCATATTGACTGTTGAAAGCATGTTGTGGGGTTACATGCCTGTACAGTTCTTCATATTGACTGTTGAAAGCATGTTGTCGGGTTACATGCCTGTACAGTTCTTCATATTGACTGTTGAAAGCATGTTGTGGGGTTACATGCCTGTACAGTTCTTCATATTGACTGTTGAAAGCATGTTGTGGGGTTACATGCCTGTACAGTACTTCATATTGACTGTTGAAAGCATGTTGTCGGGTTACATGCCTGTACAGTACTTCATATTGACTGTTGAAAGCATGTTGTCGGGTTACATGCCTGTACAGTACTTCATATTGACTGTTGAAAGCATGTTGTCGGGTTACATGCCTGTACAGTACTTCATACTGACTGTTGAAAGCATGTTGTGGGGTTACATGCCTGTACAGTACTTCATATTGACTGTTGAAAGCATGTTGTGGGGTTACATGCCTGTACAGTACTTCATATTGACTGTTGAAAGCATGTTGTGGGGTTACATGCCTGTACAGTACTTCATATTGACTGTTGAAAGCATGTTGTGGGGTTACATGCCTGTACAGTACTTCATACTGACTGTTGAAAGCATGTTGTGGGGTTACATGCCTGTACAGTACTTCATATTGACTGTTGAAAGCATGTTGTGGGGTTACATGCCTGTACAGTACTTCATATTGACTGTTGAAAGCATGTTGTGGGGTTACATGCCTGTACAGTACTTCATATTGACTGTTGAAAGCATGTTGTGGGGTTACATGCCTGTACAGTACTTCATATTGACTGTTGAAAGCATGTTGTCGGGTTACATGCCTGTACAGTACTTCATATTGACTGTTGAAAGCATGTTGTGGGGTTACATGCCTGTACAGTTCTTCATACTGACTGTTGAAAGCATGTTGTGGGGTTACATGCCTGTACAGTACTTCATATTGACTTTTGAAAGCATGTTGTGGGGTTACATGCCTGTACAGTTCTTCATATTGACTGTTGAAAGCATGTTGTGGGGTTACATGCCTGTACAGTACTTCATATTGACTGTTGAAAGCATGTTGTGGGGTTACATGCCTGTACAGTACTTCATACTGACTGTTGAAAGCATGTTGTCGGGTTACGTGCCTGTACAGTACTTCATACTGACTGTTGAAAGCATGTTGTCGGGTACATGCCTGTACAGTACTTCATACTGACTGTTGAAAGCATGTTGTCGGGTACATGCCTGTACAGTTCTTCATATTGACTGTTGAAAGCATGTTGTGGGGTTACATGCCTGTACAGTACTTCATACTGACTGTTGAAAGCATGTTGTCGGGTTACGTGCCTGTACAGTACTTCATACTGACTGTTGAAAGCATGTTGTCGGGTACATGCCTGTACAGTACTTCATACTGACTGTTGAAAGCATGTTGTCGGGTACATGCCTGTACAGTTCTTCATATTGACTGTTGAAAGCATGTTGTGGGGTTACATGCCTGTACAGTACTTCATACTGACTGTTGAAAGCATGTTGTGGGGTTACATGCCTGTACAGTACTTCATACTGACTGTTGAAAGCATGTTGTCGGGTTACGTGCCTGTACAGTACTTCATACTGACTGTTGAAAGCATGTTGTCGGGTACATGCCTGTACAGTTCTTCATACTGACTGTTGAAAGCATGTTGTCGGGTACATGCCTGTACAGTACTTCATACTGACTGTTGAAAGCATGTTGTGGGGTTACATGCCTGTACAGTACTTCATACTGACTTTTGAAAGCATGTTGTGGGGTTACATGCCTGTACAGTACTTCATATTGACTGTTGAAAGCATGTTGTCGGGTTACATGCCTGTACAGTACTTCATATTGACTGTTGAAAGCATGTTGTGGGGTTACATGCCTGTACAGTACTTCATACTGACTGTTGAAAGCATGTTGTCGGGTTACGTGCCTGTACAGTACTTCATACTGACTGTTGAAAGCATGTTGTCGGGTTACGTGCCTGTACAGTACTTCATACTGACTGTTGAAAGCATGTTGTCGGGTACATGCCTGTACAGTACTTCATATTGACTGTTGAAAGCATGTTGTCGGGTTACATGCCTGTACAGTACTTCATATTGACTGTTGAAAGCATGTTGTGGGGTTACATGCCTGTACAGTACTTCATACTGACTGTTGAAAGCATGTTGTCGGGTTACGTGCCTGTACAGTACTTCATACTGACTGTTGAAAGCATGTTGTCGGGTACATGCCTGTACAGTTCTTCATACTGACTGTTGAAAGCATGTTGTCGGGTACATGCCTGTACAGTACTTCATACTGACTGTTGAAAGCATGTTGTCGGGTACATGCCTGTACAGTACTTCATACTGACTGTTGAAAGCATGTTGTCGGGTACATGCCTGTACAGTACTTCATACTGACTGTTGAAAGCATGTTGTCGGGTACATGCCTGTACAGTACTTCATATTTTAAGGCAACAACAACAATAAGTGTGGTTACAGTAACCTGACCGACCCTATTTTTTTCTGCCAACCCTAAACTTGTTTTTGATCATGCAAAAGAAAAGAAAGACATTGACAGTAAACAATAAACTGAATGTTGTCCCATTGTCACTGCCCTATGAGCACTCAGGGAACCCAGTATTTAAATATTTAAAAAGCATTTTCAGTGAAAGAAAGTTTGGTTTATGTCCAATCTGGCCTCATCTATGAAACAAATTCAGGCTGATCTTATGACCCATTTAAATTTTGCCAAGTTACTTTAACCACAATTTTTTTTTGCCCAATAGTTCTAATAACATCTGATCAAAGATGGAACAAATACATGTAGTGCAGAGCTTTCAGATGTTCCCGTAGTGTGCTTATCTATTACATATGTATAAGCTGTAAATGAACAGTTTTTGGTGCATGCATTCAGTTGAAATTCAAATTTTTCTAAAAGTATTGCTTTTCTCTTGAACTCTTCAACAAAATCATAGAACATAATACACATGTGTACATAAACAATGAAAAGTAATTTTTCATGCACACTTTTAATACTCCGAGCCATGGGTTGAATTGGGCTGATTTTCACAATGAAGTTATCGGATAAATGTCAGCCTTTGATCATGTAATGATTTGAAGAACAATCATCAGTTTAATGGTATTAATTTCACAGTCCTGGTAAAGATGAAAGTGTTGTATGCTTTTTCCCCCCCATTTATTTTGTAGAGCTTTAACTTGTGAATTCTCAACTCCTGGCTGTAGCAACTTTGTAAGTCTCTTGCTGATACATGAACAAAGACTCATAGAAGATGGAAAGTACCAACTCAACTTACTGGGAGTCTTTCCCCTTTCCTAAAAAATAGGCTCCAAGCTGCTTGAGCAATTCAAAATCACCTTGTAGCATTCCCGTGTACCTCACTTAACACTAGAAGTGTAAAGAATGGAAAATTCAGCTCCATTTGCCACTTGGTGGTTGCACCTGCCCTCAAATGTACCTCTTGTTTTGTTAGCCTCTCTCCAGCTGGAAACTTCAGTAGATCACAACAGGGAAAGTTCACAGCAACTCAGCCAGAGCACTAACCATGGCCATTGCATGTTGCAGGCAGAGACGGTGCTGTGGCGACATCATCTGGGAGGGGGCAGTGTCTTTTCCTCACTCCTCCTGGACTGTCAGAGGGGCCAAGTTGTCGTGGCAACTCTGAGGGGCGGCGTGACCTGCGTTGACCTGGTAAGTAGGTCGTTGACCACCCATCATTTCATTTGCAGAAGTGTCATTTGTGCCTTTCTTATCTGTAATCTTTATACATACATGTATATGAACTTTACCACCCTACAGAATGTAGAATTCATGAAGAGGTCATGTGCCAACATATTAAAATAACTTGAATGCTCACTGAAAGCATTATTTGTGAAGCTATGTGTGGATATATAACTTGATGTCATCTGGGCTTTGTAGAGACGAAGATCTTTGCACGAGTTATGCATTGCCATGCGAGTGTCAGCCGTCCTTGTAACTGTGGTGCAGACATAATGGAACAGTTAATTTTCAGTCTTCACTTTGGTGGAATGGGGTTGATAACATGCTTCTTTTAGATGTAGAAAATGTATGCAAATCACGGCTAGAATAATTCTGTCTTACTGATTTTTTTCAGTTAAAAAGTCAACCATGTCCTTGGTACATGCTGCAACTATTGTCATGGATTATTTACAGTGACACAACGACGACCTTGTGTGAATGAAACCTTTATGTCTCTCTGGCATTCCATACAGATTGATCATATGACCTTTTGTCTCAGTTGACCTCTTCCCTCCATAACCTATTGTCTAGGTGACCTTTCACCAATGCTTTTTCCCTCCCCACTTGTTCAGGAAAGTGGAAGAAACCTCTGGCAGACTTCCCTGGTCAAACCAGTTTTCTCCTCACCTTGTCTCCTTGGTGACCGGCTAGTGGTTGGCTGTGTGGATGGCCTGGTCTACTGCCTGGACAGACTGCATGGCCACAAGGTCAGTATTGACCTGTTGCTCCAGGTTCCTCGGTGGCTATTGGAATGGGAATGTATCAAACTTGGATGTAACAACTCGTGCCATCAAAGCTTAACCCTTGAAATGTTAGACCCAAAATGCAGAGTTGACTGAACCTAGAACTTCTGAATGTTTTTTCTGCAAAAAAAAAACAAACCAAACTATTGATTTTAATATTGTTAATACAAATAAAGTTTAACAGCCATCATAAACTGTTAAGACCAGTATATCTCATTGTAGTTAAAATTGAATGTTAATGAAGTCCAAAATTGAATGTTAATGAAGTCCAAACATACCCTAAGGGTTTTTTTGACTGCTTGGGGCTGCCCCTTGCTTAGCTACTGTTGAGAATCGCAGAAGCTCAGCAGCCAAGAGTAGCAGCTGAGGGGGGCTTCAGGGATTTCTGTTTCATTTCAAAATAGCTAACCTCCAGGTATAATCAACTTCCCTGAACATACATGTATAAGAATATCTTATGTTGTGAAAAATGCATGTTTCTTTGAGGACTCCACTTTTAAAAGTGACCCATTGATCATTTCATTTCAGGTTTGGAGTTTTGCCACCAAAGCTCCAGTCTTCTCCTCAGCAGCAGTCCTCCTTGACTGCCACGCATCTGGTGGGCAGGATGCTGGTGCCGTGGTGATTGGCTCCCATGATCACCACATCTACAGCCTCTCCAGCACCGGCAACTTGCTGTGGAGTTTTGCTGCCAAGTCCCCTGTCTACAGTGTGCCATTCTGTGTCAATACACTCAGCACCATGCAGACAGGCATGCAGGAGAGTGAGGGGGAGAAGGCAGCAAGAGATTCTAGCAGAATGACAAAAGAAGAGATCTTAATGCCAGGGCAACAGAGTTTTGAGGAGTCTGCTTCAAGCTGCTTGAAGTGCAGCACTGGGGAGGTCTCATGCCTCGGCAATGGACATGGAGGTGCTACAGAAAGTTGTCAAAATGGAGAACAATCTTGCCTTGTAGATCAAAGGCACACATGTGCATTGGGCAGTGATATGCAGGATGTCAATGGCAGAAACAGCCCAAGTTCTGTAAACAGCAACCAAAGCACATCACCAGTCAGCAGCTCTTGCCTCCATGACTGCCGTACCTCTCCCTCTCTTTGTGCCGTGTCCAAGTCCACAAGTCATCAGACTTTAAACCACAAGGATGAGGGAAGAGGCACACTTGAAGGTGGGATCACCCTTTCCTGTTCCAATGCCTGTGGTGTCAGCAGATGCAGACATTCTATTGCCACAAAGCCACGGTGTGATGCTCAAGGTAGATGCAACTCTGCAACTGCCATGGAGCAAACTGGATTTTCTTCCTGTGCCTTGGACCCAGAGAATGCGTGCATGCCTGCCAAAGGGAAGTCTCTTCAACACACATCACATGCAGGGGCTGTCATAGCAACAGCCTGCACCTCGGGGCACGTGTACCTGCTGGCAGCAGATGGTGGGTCCTTGCTTGGCTCTGTGGAGCTTCCTGGAGAAGTCTTCTCATCCCCAGTCCTCATGGGAAACTTACTTCTGGTTGGTTGCCGTGACAACCACCTGTACTGCTACCAGATCTTACCCGGAGCGACCGACTGACAGTTTGGTTTGTGACCATGCTGTGTGCATGTGTGTGTTGTGGTCATGGTCACACTTAAGTCGTGTTCCAGTGAAAATCAACATGTTGGTGACAAGGTTTCTGGGGACACTTGCATTACTAGGCAAAAGTGCAGACTGCCCAGGCTGTGGTCACAGGGAACGGCATATCTTCCCTCAAAGCCTCGCTGTGCTTCAAGTGTGGGACTTTCCCAGACATTGTGTTTTGATACAGAAAGTAAATAAGGAAAGGCTTTAGGATATTTAATTTGTATTTATTTACTCCAACTACCTTCAGTTCTGATCTAGAGCCACAAGTATAGCATCTTTAGGTATATGGACAACACTCTTTTGTTTGGGAAAAGTTAATATTTTCTCATGTTTTGCAATAATGTCACTAGTAGTTGCCAAATGGCATCTGGAGCAAGTCTGAAAAGACTGTATCAATTCTTAACAAGATACACAGGTAAAATGTGCCTTGACCTTTTTATGTGATTGTTTTGTCAATGCAGATGAGATATTGTGTTGATAGACTGGGACATGTACATCTTAGGAAAGCATGTTGCAAGTACGTTTCATAAGTGCCTTTGTTAACATCGTTTTACATTCCCTGTTAAGTTTGATGCATATTAAACTATTCAATGCACCACGTGTTTGTTACTACTTTCTTAGATGAAAACCTAAACCTGATTACTAACATTTTTATGTACCAGCAATAGGGAACAAAGTTTAAAAACTATTACTGCTCCTTACCCCTTTGAACGTTGTTTGAACTGTAGTTCAAAGATTATTAGAAGTATTTTGAAACTAAACACATGACCTAAAAAGGACTTTGCAGTATTTAAAAATCAGTTTAAAACTTTTGAGCAATCAAACTAATGTTTTCAGCATACACTTTAGACAAAGAAATTGAAATTTTATCATGATAGTTTGGAGTTTGATCAACAAGGGCCAAGTCAGGCAGGAACAAAACACTTTAACCTGGTGGTAGTCAATATTTGACGACCAGTATTTCATTGACGAATTGTATAAATGCCCTTACCCACATGAAAAAGAATGCTCTCATTACCATCAGTAATTGGCTGGACACACAGGGTGCTTGAACTTCATACATTGATTTCTGTAACTTTGCTGCTTGTGTGATGTGTCAAACTTTCTTCCTGTTTTGGTGTCAGCATGTTGACAATTTCACCTGAAAGCAAGAGATTATGACAGCTGGAAAATTGTTCGCAATTAAACAATTGTGTAACTAATTAATACATTTAAAATATGATCATTTTCTAAATAATGTGAATGAATAACAATTGGAAAAAGTTAAAATGCAAAACAAATCTACCATACCCGATGCAAGATTGTCAGGTAGCATACTTGTAGGTCAGATTATAACTTTTCAGGGAGAAATGTGAACTGGCAAGATAAGCACATGCATCCCTGAGGAAAAGTAATGGTAATGCAGTCTCAAGCCCAATGAAGGAAGTTTCATGGTCTTGTATCCTTTTAAGGCTATGTAAGGTCATTGACTACAAAATCATTAAAGCTAGTTGAACAAGTCTTGATTATCCTTATTTGCCTTTGATGAATCTTGAAATACAGTGTTAAAAAAAAGTAGGGGATATTGAGTTTGAAGCATAAAAATCAGATGAATCTTAAAAGGTAGGAATTATTTATTGATGGTCATGGATAGCCACACCATTGCCCTACATTTTCACACCATTGACCTAGTTCCTGGATGCTCGTGCAAAAAAGTAAATTAACGCAAGGCAGTTTGGGTTCAATGCCCCATTTTCACACAAAGGTTTTCTGCGTCAAAAACACGTGCAAATCGAATAATTTTGACTGTACTCACTCCTGGCAAGTGTGTTCTAGCCACACAGTCGGTCAAAACTTCACTTGAAATCATGCAGCGGCTAAGAGAAGACCAAAGATGGGTCGGAGTCGGAATGCTACAGACCGGAAGTTCGCAGGTGAACGTGGCAAGACACCTTGGTGTTTCAGAGTCTGTCATCAGCAGACTGTGGAACCGTTACCTTAATACCGGAGAAGTTGTCGACAGGCCTAGAAGTGGGCGACCAAGAATAACCACCCGTCGTCAAGACTTGATCATCACCAATCATGCTCAACGAAACAGTACCCAAAGTGCTACCCGGTTGAGACAACACCTCCAACGGTAGCAGGGGTTCAAGTCTCCACCCAGACCATCCAAAACCGTTTGCACGTCGCTCAGATGAAGGCCTTTAGACCGCGGATAGTGTTGCCTCTCACACCACGCCATCGCCAAGCAAGAAGCGCCTGGTGCCGCATCCACCAACGATGGACCAGGCGCCAATGGGGTGACGTGATGTTTTCGGACGAATCGAGATTGGAGCTGGACTTCAACGATGGCCGGGTGCGGGTTTGGAGGCATCGTGGAGACCGTTATCATTAGGACAACATGTCCAGCTTTGGGACTTTGAACATACGACTGATACAAATCCCCTCAAAATTACAGAATGAATGAACATTTCCACTACACCATACAATATTCACCACAAATTAATGAATGAGCATATTCTTACCCTCAGCTCACATGTGTTCTGACTCAAGTGCGAAAACGACAATATGAAGAGATGGACGGATGGATGGAGTTTTACGGTCCATCAGTCTTTGTAGGCTATGTAAGGCCATTGAGCACGAAAATCACTACAATTATTTAGAGCAAACACAAAACAAATAACGATGTCCCCAATTTTTCGCCTCGTACGAATTGCGTAGGGAGACGCGGTGGGTCTGTTCTTACGCCTAACCCACAGGGGAACAATATGAAGGGGGGAAAAACAACCAACATACTCATCCTAAGCTTCATTAGCGGTCGCGAAAAGAGATAAGCAGAGTAATTTTTGCAACTGAAGACGGACTGGAGTACAAATAAGCTTACCCTGACAGGCTGGTGGACGAACCGCAAGGAAACGCCCGTAAAAAGATGGACCCCATGCCTTGCGCTAGCAGCAGCCTCTAGGCCTATTCCACAGAGCTCGAACAGTCGTGTACTCCCAATTTTACTCAACCCTGTCATGTGATCAGCTTTGACCATTTGCAGACAGCTTGAAGCCGAGATGGGAGTGAAGAGATAACGTGGATAGAACACTATTTTCGTGCAAATTAACAATTGGGGTATACAATAGTTCAAGCGCAACGCGCTACGGCGGATCGTTACGTGGCATCCAATCGAAAACAACAAAACCATGACACAGTCACTCACCAACCCATCTTGAGTGGTTGCATCACAGAGGAGAGCCAGATGGTTTCATCGCGAGTAGAAAAAAAAGAGCCCTTCCCGTAATGTCCTTGGGTCGGGCCATCAGCTGAACCATAATTAGACGCATAAAGTCGTCAAATGTCACCAGACTTTTGCCCTGTACACCAAAAGTCGCCACAGAATTTAAGTGGTTCAAAGGCAAAAGTGATTGCTTATATCTTGCGACTTTTCCCCCATTGAAGAACGCTCATAACGTACATATTTAACCCCTGGTCACCGGGCTACTCTAATTATCACTTCAGTACCAAAGGCCTATGTACACGAAGCTTCACGCGTCGCTCTCGATGTAACACTAGCGATAAACGCTTGGTACAGTCGTTGGCAACATCGATAGGCTATCTTGTACACATTTCCACAGCACCTTGCCTCGTGCAGTAGCGAGTGCATTTGTACAGACTTTCTTGCTCTGTATAGCCCAATCAACTTCGCCATCTCATTCTCGCTCATCATAGATGCCTCGATGGAATTCTGAGTTGGTGCTCGCAGAGTCACATCAGTAAAACGCGCTGCGATTGGAATATTCTTTCGTATGACGCTAGTGACAACTCAAAATAGGACAGTTTCTATTCTTCTCCACATGCGGCTATGCGGCTTGGCAGCGATGAACACTGTATCATGTGTGGAGAACGTTAGTGTGGAACCTGTGGAAATTGCCTCAGGTACAACAGGCCTAAGGAGCATACAAGCAGGCTGTAGCTGAACCGGCCATGGTTAACTTTCACACCTTTCCAGCTCAGCCCTCAAGTACCCGTTTTACATCTAGGCGGGAAGAAGCAACGTCAGTAAAGCATTTTGCTCATGGATGCAACCCTGGGACCCGTTCAGCGAGCACCACGTACGCCACAAGAGCCGCAAGCCACCTTATGCAGATCGATCGCCAGGTTTACTCGGCCACAGAGCCTCATAACATCTGGAAGTCCAAGGCAAAAATAAAATCCTCGACTAGGAGCTACGTGTATATTGAGACGCGCTCTTGGTCTTTACCTGATCTGGAGGCGTTCACCTCGACACGTTGGTGGCAGCCACAGGACATGGCCACGAACTGAACGTCAGCAGGGCAGTGCACGTCTCTTCCTGTGGAGTCCACGTAGAAGTCGGGCCCCAGACTCGATGCCTTGAGAGGACAGTTGTCTGCAACAACAAGGGAAGAAAACTGAAGAGAATTTCGACGTCGAATTGCGATTAGTCTTTGTGATGTATCTACTAGTTAAATGGATAATTGGATCAGTTAATGCAACAATGTCCATGGTTCCAACGTGGACATAGACGTGTCACGAAGTATCATGACTATAGATCCTCTACAGATAAAGAAAACAAACTTGTTGTCATTGCAGTTTACAGGATACTTCATCAATAATTCATGAGTGAGCACCAAAGCTGTTTTCCATGTTCATTTTGCGCGATGTCTGCAGTGGAGATACGAAAAGTGTAAGTCTGGAAGTTGAACCAATGAATGAAACGCCTAAAAACTCTTTACATGTCTGTCTGCTTGCCTGCCTATCCGTCCGTCCGTCTGTCCGTCCTTCTGACTGCCTGTCTGTCTCACACACAAACATAACATGCACCTACAAACACCCATACATGCGCGCGCGCGCACACACACACACACACACACACACACGCTCACACACACAAACAAACACACACACACACACACACACACACACACACACACACACACACACACACACACACACTACCCTACGTGCACAGACGCACAATACAAACAAACAAACAAACGCACACATACATCTCATCAAAATACCTATAAGTTGTTGCGCGTTATCTTGTGGTCGAGGGGGACAGTCTTCGTTGCAGGAGGGGGCGGGGCTGCAACCTCCCTCTAAGTAGGCGTGGCCAGGCGGGCAACATGATTCTCTGGCCACGCCCCCACGGCATTCCCAGAATGCACCGCACAGCAGGTCTTGGCCGAACGTGGTTCCATCAGGCTGGCCTTTGCACGGATCTGTGAGCAGGAGAACGCCGTGTTAGAGGATGGCGAGAATGATACACGATGGACAAATATAGAACACACACACACACACGCACACACACTGCTTTGCTCGGCATCCAGACAGAAAGACAGACACACAAACACACACACGTACACACCCACGCACGCACACACACGCGCACACACACACACACACACACACACACACACACACACACACACACACACACACACCGAAAATTGTGTATGCAATCCTAGCAACTCCAGCATCTGTTGAACAAGTTTTCCCGAAGGAAGCTGCACATTGGAACTCAAAGTCTTACTGAGGATGTCTTCAGGCGAGGGTATGGTGCCAGACAGCAGGCCAGGCATCAAGGCAGGCGTGGCTGCCTTAGCTGTCGTCATGGCAACCTTGGCTGTTGTCATGTTGACCGCGTCCATCTTCATGGCAACCTGCATGGCTCCTGTGTCAGCAGCCAGTCGATTGCTTCTCGCAGGGGGCAAACCGGTTGTCTCCCCTACTTTGGCAGCGTTG